>CAIGRB010134569.1:20591-90455 GCA_903798255.1 Fraxinus quadrangulata
TATATATAATGCAAAGTTACCATTTTACCTCTTTTAAAATTAATGAAAACTATGAAAAGAAGTTAGGTGGCCAAGGGGAAACGTTATATAAAATTTGGTGCCCATAATGAAACATTATATGAAATTGGTTAGCCATGATGAAATAAAATCAAATTAGGTGACCTGATGATATTAAGTATAAAATTGGGTGACCGTAGTGAAACAAAATAAAATTGGGTAGCCATGGTGATACCAAGTGTAAAGTTGGGTAACCATTGATGGGTTTAACCCGAAAATTATACAAGTTTTGTTGTGTTTCTTGTGAATGTTTTAATTTTAAACCACAAAATTCATGAAACATACTCGTACATATAAATAGTTACATAGACAAGTATTTAGTAATGTGTGTTTGGTGATGTAGATTCACAATATAATATATGAAGAAGACGTGGTTTTTTTGTGTTCAATTTAGCTGGAGTTTTCCTTTGATGGAATATTTATTATGTTAGAGTAGTACAAGTGATTAAAATTAACACTTCCATTCTTACATTTGGATAAGTAGTTCAATTTATTTGATTGAATTAGGTACCTATATCAAAAGCATGAGAAGATTAGTTGAGTTAGATCGTATCCTTATTCTAAGAACTTGTATTGGTCTCTTGGTCATTCTTTTGTGAAACTTTTAGGATTGCGCTTGTCTTGTTTGTCTTTGCCGTGGCCATTAACATTAGAAATGTAGAGTTCAAAAGTGAGATTTTTGGTCCCAACCTATTTAAATTGATAAATTTGTCCATCAAGTAACATAAATTGACATTAAAATTTCATGCAACTTTCAAATGATTCACATTTAGATGACAAAATTATCAAACCACTTAACATTTATCTCCAGTTCAACTGAAAGCCACATGCAATTTCAACATCTGAATTGACGATTTGGTCATATTGGGATCTAAATTCATAGATTCAAATGGAATTGGGGATCAAACCTTACTTTTCAATGGGTGAAAGTTAGGGAGCACGTCTCTAATTTACCTATGTACTTGTAATCAAGTTAAAATGTAATTTTCTTCACCTTTCAAAGGGTAAAGAGTAATTTTCTGCCCTTAATAGATTGACAATTAAGACAATTAGAGTACTTGAGCTTCGAGAGAGAACTTCAGCACAATTTTGACGATTTTGCTTGATGTGTACGAAGTGTGTGATAGTGGTACTACTTTCATGTCTATGAACTTCAGATAGACAATTAGATGCATGCCTGAAATGGCTTGAAGTTAAAAGTCCAAGAATTTTTTTGGAAAAAAACAAAGCAAATCATAAACAATCAACTGAATCAATCAGTAAATCAGTTTTCATCAGCAATTACATAAGAATGATCATCACCATACAAAAAAATACAAACAAGAAACAAACCAATGCAAACATATTACATTAAAATTCACAAACCAAAATACCACATTGTAATTACCATAAATTAAATCAAACAAAAAGTGTGTGCAAAATTATCACTGCACAAATAAAACCAAGAAAACAACCCATTTTGAGAAATCAGTCAAATGAGTATGGTCTTCTTTTCTTGATTTCAGAAAGTTGAACCTTCTAGTTGGCTTCAGGTTTTTGAAGAGGGCTTAAGGGTCTTCATATTTTTCATTGCAAAAGAATAGCGGCAAAAGGAGGAGCCTAAAAGAAGCAGAGAGCGCAAAAAGGTTAAGTATTCGTGTGGTGGGGTGGGGTTTATCATTGTTTTGAAAGAGGAAGTGACCGTTAGAGTTGGTGCAGAGCGGCTTATGGATACAAGCTGTATTATTTATTATTTGGTTTATTTACTAGTTTAAACAAAGAAAGTTTGATGGCCTCCTTTGGCTTACTGGTTATGATCGTTTTTCAAAGTATAAATTTTGAACGTTTACGAGTGAACCGATTATGAATGATTTTAATAGCGATTTTTAAAACAGTCTAACCTATGGTTGAGAGTCTTATCATCCACCAGTTCTCAATTTTTTTTAAAAAAAGTAAAGTTATGTATATGTCTCTTAGTGAAATTTTAAGTTTATCGTTTCTTTATAAGTGATATTTTACTTATATGTGGTTTTTTTATATGCAAGTTAATATTTAACATAAAAAGTTAAATATTTACTTAAAATTTTATGTTAATATTTCTTATTATAAATAAACTTTATAATTATAAGTTAATTTTGTAATTTTAAATGATTTTTACATATGAGTGATTTTTTTAACTTATAAGTAACTTTTTATATTTTATAAGTGATCTTTTTGTCTTATTAGTAATATTTTTACCCAAAAATATTTTTTCATATTTTACTTTTAAGTAATTTTTAATTATAATGCAATTTTTTTNATAAATAATTTTTTTATTTAGTATATTTTTATTTTTAAGTCAATATTAAACAAAATATGATTGTTGAAAATAATTAATTTATAAAGAGTAAAATTATAAGAGAATTTGAGAAACGACCAAAAATCATCGATTTGGTGAATTGAGAGAACCGATCAAAATTACAATACAATATTTTTATGTGATTTTAAAACCATCCAAAATCGATGTTTCAAAAAATCAAGTAATCACTGATTTTTCCAACCCCTCATAAATGGTGGCACTCAAAATCAGTCAAAACCCGTGAAATTAAAACTCTCAAGCAGACCCTTAAACATATCATAGCTGTTAATTATCTAAGACACGTTTGAGATTCTTAATTTTCATAGCTAGCTTATTGGGTCAAAATTTTTAATTAAACTACTTGTACAGAAATTGTTTAGACCTTTGTTAATGATGTTGAGGTGGCATGCATTTTTGCCCTTGATTTGATGCGTGCCACCTTATTATCCGTCAACGAAGGTGTAAAAAAACTGTACAAGTAGCAAGGACTTAAATCTTTTAATATCAAACATCTGTCTACATTTTAAATAATTATAAATAGTGGAACACACGTTACATACATGGATGCTAGATAGCAATACTTTAGTATGCGTTTGATTGCGAACAAGAAATTTGCATAGAAAGAAAATAAATTTTAGGCAATTCAAATGCTTAGAACTTATTTGTATGAAAATTATTAATTAAATTTTTATTATTAGTTTAATTTTCAATATAGAAATATTATACTTGTCCATTTTTATTGATGGGTAGACGAGAGAGAGAGTGAGTGAGTGTGTGTGTGTGTGTGTGTATAGATGATAGAGGGAAATAGAGAATGAATTATCAGAAAAATAAAAATAATCCCTCCCTAAAGAATATATTTTCTTTATTTTTAAGGAAAATATGGTCAAAAGTTAAAAAATATTTTTTATATAAAAAATTGTCAATCAAACCCCTCAAAAATAGAAATTTTGGTGAAAAATGACATTTTTCATAAAAATTAAAGTCAACCAAACACACTATAAATTTCTTTTAGTTATTTAAAGAATTTCCAGTGTTGTAATTTCAACATAATAATAAGGAAGTGTAGATCAAAACTAAGGGGCGCATTCCATGTATCAACAATTTTGACAAATAATTTTGACTTCTGATAGCCTTTAATTTAATTTATTCCTACGTACTTATTTTCATTTACATTAAAAAAATAAAATATTATGCACGTAAATTCAAAATTTTTCTCACTTTTTAACCGTATATTCTCCAAAATTCACTATTTAAAATATTATTTTTCCCAAATAACGACTATCCAACGTGCGCTTAATGATCCAGATGGTTCAATCACAATAGGACAAAAGAATGATGTGAAATGTAAAGAAAAGGATCGCGTTAGTTCAGAGAGAGTTTCAAATCAAACACTAAGTTAGGACAAAAAAAGAAAAGAGAAAACATCAAGGTGCATCATATAAAGGACAGACTTATACCAAGAATCCAAGAAAAATGGAATAGTTAATCATTTCCAAACAATCTTACATATACTTTTTTTATTTCACTTGTGAATCACTTCTTAATTGTTAACTAGCAATGTTAATTTTATTCAAAAATGATAGATGTACACTATTCGTCGACATTTGATGTGTTGTAAAAAAATGAGTGGAGGAAAAACTATTTATTTTTTTAATTATCAAACTTCACATACACAAGCATAACTGAATTTTATTTCATCTAGATTCAAATTTAGAGTTGTTGCCATCCCCTAAGTTCGAGTGGTTCTTTCTTTCTTTCTTTTTGTCTCTGTTAGCTATTGAGTTTGATAGGTGGGGTTGCAAGTGTCAAATGTTGATGTAAATACTAAATAATTTACACTGTTTATTTCAGGTTCTTTATCATTTTACACGTACTCATTTGTATTAAAAGCAATAACAAAAATCCTTTAAAAGCAATAAAAAATATATGTTAACTAAATGGTGGTGAGTATGGCAGAGTGTTGACAGCACAAAATAGGAGGCTTTTTTACATTGCTATTAAAAATTTGAATGAAAATTGTTGAAATGTAAACGCAAATTATCACATTTGTACAGTCGAACAAAGAAAAATGAAAATTGTAGTGCAAAAGAAAAAGTGCCTAATAATTTTATTTATTTTTTCTTGTAACACTCAACTCTACATTAGCAATTTTATCGTATTTTGATGCAATGTTAAGAAACGACTTTCTCTCAACATCATATGTTACACACATTAAGGACATTTGAACATTAGTATGCAATATTCAATAGCCCCTCAACTACATAAGACAATATTTAAACTTTACCTTCGTTAATTTTGTTCATTAATGTTTAGTCTAACGTCCGATATTATCTCATAAACATAAATTCTAATATTTAGCCCCCATTTGCCCTCCATTTTTCGAAACTCATTTTTTTTTTCGCAAATTCATTTTTAATTACATTTATGGAACTATAACTTTTATAAACTTTTATCAAAATTTACTACAAATCTTATTTTAATCACAACGAAACAGGGGCTTAATCCCTAGCTCCTTTCACAAAAAACATTAAAAATCCCCCCATTATTAATATTATTGTACCAGCAACAAAACATAAATCACAATACTATGATCCCCATTCTCTAACATTAGACACTAGTAGCACATTTGGTATGCAACAGTCGACAACAAAAATCTATTGGACAATATTTTCACTTTCTTAATCATCATGCATACCCATTGCATCTACTTTAGAATTACGTTTCAAAACATATGCACATCTAAAAGTCTCATTAACAATCTCGAAGGCACATCAAATTCAAATTAAATGACATTATGTCAATGACGGAACCTTACATGCAGCTACTGTTTCCACAAGCCACGTGTGTGGAATGACAAGAGACTGATTGTCTTCGGATTTTGCTAAGATTTGCCTAAAAGATGAACTTGCTGCTTCCGATATGCTTCCTTGTGGAGAACCATGATTATAGACAAAAAAAATTGCTCTCGTCTTGTGCCTATTAGCAATCTTCTGCTCCATGCTATCGAAAGCAATCATTTCTTCCAAGTTTTCAAAAACGGCACCTCCACCAAATATAACTAAATATTTGAGTTCGTTCTTAAAAACTGGTACAAAATCCCCGCTAAAAAAGAACTTCATTCCGTCGAAAAGCTTTGGTGCCTGCATAAAATGAGAGAATGCTTAGCGCTTTCTAGTTATGAATGCAACTAAATAAATTGAGATGCTCGACAAAGTGATTAAACATATCTAGATACCACATCATCACTACAATGTTTGACTAAAGCCTATTGTCTCTTTGTTCACAATTCACAGCACAACAACAACGTGGAGTTAAATTCAATAAGAAAATAGTACCCAATATCTACATCCGAGGCTTTCATGGTATCTCATACATGATGCATGATATTGCGCAAGTTAGTAACTCTTACATTAGTTGACGCCCTAACTCTGCCCTTTTTGGGGCCATTAAGACAACCATGATTGTCCAGCTTAACTTCGTAGGGTTCTTCATTTATAGGATGATTTTCTTTTATACAACCTTTTACCCCTGCAAATAAACGGACTGTACTGTTAATTGCTGGAAAGATCAATATTGCTGACGAAACAATCATCTAATCATATTTTTCAAGTTTTTCTTTGTTCATTCTGGGTGTGGAAATATTCAATTATTTACCAATTGACGGCACAAGTTATTTGGTAATTTACCAACTCTTGATTTTTATCAATCATCATGGTCATGCCGAAAGGAGAAAACTCATTGGGGGACATATTTGATTACCACAAATAGCCAAAGTTATACATGTTTCAAGAAAATGAAAGTACAAATGGCCAAGGAAGGGGAAAACAAAACTTGCTGCTTGAAATAAATCGAAATGTACATGGAACTTACAATCCATTGTAAGGATCCATTGTCCGCTCAAAATCGCCAAGAGAAATGTGGAAGTTCTACTGCATGCCCCCTTTCCATTTGTGGCTGCAATCACATGTGTAACTTTTGGCTTCCAACACGTGGACACAGTTGCTCCACACATGGAAGCAAAATTGGCCAGCAAATACTGCAATATCCAAAACCAAAAGCGGAAAATAGACTTTCTGACACTTTTTACTTGGGCACAGTATACAACCAAGAAATCTATGATAAAATGGCCAATGAAGGGGAAACGAGCAATCACCCATGTAAACACATCTTCAACCATCAAAAATGGGGAAACAGGAAAAGGGAAGGCAGGAAAAAATGACTTCAATGTAAAACAAAACATGAAATATTTTATACATGCATTTGTGGCAAATTGTACACGGTTTGATCTAATCATGCATTTTGCACTTCAATTACTACAAAGATGGATGAAACAATGATGTTCAAACACTTGCAAATAGTACGGAAAAATATTTCTTAGCTTAATATATCATGGTAATATTCAGTAATACAAACCGTCTCTTCTGAAGACAAAGCAGATCCGCAGAAAAACCATTTCTTCGGTCCAGTGGGTGACCCTTCCCAAAATTTCAACAAATTATAGGATCTGCATCCACGATAGAAGATTCTACATCAACTTAGAATGGTCAATAAATGTGACTGAATATGCTAATACCAACCAGTTATAATCAAAATAATGTTATGTAGTTAGTTAAATAAATTTCTCCAGTTGTTGAACCTCAAAACATTTTGTTGTGGCACTACAAAGATACGAGGAAGACAAGTCCAAATTGTTACGACACGCTATTTTAGCCAGTTTAATGCATTTCAAGAAATATACCAACTTTGGATAAGTTGGGTATTGAACCTTGTTTCATATATGAGTACTTTAAGATTCATCTACCTTTGCATAGGTATCTCGTATCTTTTGTAGGAATGATTTAGAATCAAACTATAATGAAGGAAAAGTTTAGGACTTGTTTTGATAAGTGAAACTATTATGGGAGCGAAATGCAAGAGGAACCAAGTTAAGAAGAGTTCATGGTAAGTTTTCAATATTTTATGATGCATTAGATAAGCTATGAGAATTGTGCAATGGTGGCAAAGAGGAATAAAAAATATTCCTTAGATATATGGTGCATGGTATAAATTGTGTGAACTAAGGTTTGCCAAGCCTTGTCTACTTGTAGTCAATGACAAGTATGAACCTTGACTACATGTGAGAATCAACAGAATATTTCCACCTACATATGGATCAATAGAAAAAAAATTCTTAATGATGATAAATGGAGAATATGTCACCCCTTAGCCAACAAATAAGAATTTAGTGCCTTAAAACCGTTAGCTCAAGATCCTCCTATAAATACCACATGGTCCTACGCATTTATCCTTCCTACCCCCACATAATCACACATCAGTCGTGAGAGAGAAAAATGAGAATAGGAAGCTGCCATTGGAGAATACAGGAGTAAGATTCTCAACCTTAGTAGGTACCCCTACTACCCTAAGAGACAACAGAATGAAATTTCGCAGTTTATTGATTTTATGTTCATCAATTTGACAGGATTGAACCAGAACAATAAACTATGAGTGGAATAAGTTATATGTCTATGTGTTTGGCATGATTATATGATGGATTAATTGATCTAAAGTGGCCAAGACATATTTGCTTATATGAATAAAAGATTTACGGTATTTTTTGTTGAAATTTCACCTATAGCTATGTGAATATGATGTGATTTACAATAAAAGCATGTGTTAAATAACACAAACATGATCATCATGATTATGCTAGAAAGCACGTATTAGAGCAGAAAGATAAGAGAAAAGAAAGAAGTAATTGATTGATTGCATGCTTGAACGATAATAAAATTAAATAGGACCAAGAAGCATTGCATTCTACAATCCACGGCCGTTCACCTTTGGTGATGTACAGATCACCATGTGACAAAAGGTCGCTAAAGAAATAAGCATTTATGGGAGATTTGTCATACAGAGAAAAGGGAACGAAGAATAGAGAGTAATATATTGTACAGTATATTGTGGGATATTAATAGCTTTAGGAAACAAGTTCTGATACATGCTGCTGATTATTATACTATTATTACTGAGCTCAGGTGGACAGAGAGGACGACCACATGCATTAGAAAATCATATTTGCATTCACGATATTTATACTCCATGCATACACTTGCACGGCACCTTGTTCCATTCACTGGGTTTATGTATACTCATTCCACGGTCTCTTAACATTTTTCAGATTGTAATGGAATGTGAAGTCTTGGAGTATTAAGAGTGGCACTCAGAGTCTAACCTTGCAATGATGTGGAAATTCCTTGGACACTGGTGGTGGATTTTTGGTCAAGTTACTCTGGAGATCTTCCTATATATCTAGAATAGGGTGTAGAAAGTGGAAAGCCTCTTTTGATTCCTTTTGTCTTTTGTGCTATGAACTCTTTTGAGATGTGTAGAAGTATTCTAGTTTGTACAACTTCGGATTGTACATCACTCACATGCCTCACTTGATGTAAAGACTTTCTTGTTTATAATTATGTAAGAATCTCCTATATGACATAAATAAAGTATGTTTTTCCATCACCCTTGACCTTAGCTTCCGCACTATATTTACTTAATTCCACACAAGAGTTTCAAGTTTGCATTAAGATTGAAATTCTTGTTGAAACGGTAATGTTACCTAGTATCAGAGAGTACATCTACCAATCCTAAAGTTTCTTACTTAAACCTTCTCTATGTCAGAGTGCTATACTAAACTCCAGGGTGATGTTACTCATTAGACAGGGTATGTTTACCAAAACACAGCAGCGAATGGAAAAAATAACAAAATACAGGGATATTAGAAAGGGGCGTCAGACAAATTCCATACAATCTGCTTCCATTAGAGCATCACTCTTTAAATATTCCAGTTAAGAGACTCCTAGATGACCATGTCTTGCTTTATATATTTCTGAAATCTTTATTTTAGAGCATACTAATCAACACAATAAGAAAAAGGTCTTGACTGCTTCACACTAAGATTTGTGACCCAATTCCCCAGTATTAGGCAAAAAGCATCTTAAAGCATGGTTACATCAGGGCATGAAGGCAACATATCTCTTTTCATGTCCCAGCCCTTGAGTAAAACAAGTGAACAAAAGCTTGGAAATGATTCCAGTAAGATTTTACCCAAAAAAAAAAAAAAAACCATATGTTCATGAGAATAATTAAATTACTAACTGCTGGATAAGAGGTCAACTTATAAAAGGATAAAAATAAAAAAATCTCCATACATTTGAGCGGGTATGGAATCCTTCTCTTCACTCCCAAACATTCTAGATTTGGATTGCTGCCTCAGTAATTTAACACCGTTGTGATTCGGGCAGAGCATTAGGTAGTCCTCCTGCAGATTGGTTATATGATACATAAAATGCAAGAGGGATTAAGATTTGATTTCAACAGACTGTATATAAGTAATTAAGTAACATACATAATCCCATCTGCAATCTTTTAGTTTCTTTTTTCTTTTGGCATCCAGTGTGTGTAATGCATCTTCATGAATAACTCTATTAGCTGTTTCACTAGGAGCAGTATCAAAATCATCCTCAACTGATCTTTTAACTCTCTCTTTTCCAGAACTCTGCCATAATGAACCACAAAAGCTTAAAAATAGATAATAAGGTACCACGTCACTTGGCATGTCTTGAAACTAACAAGTTTTCTCAAGAAAGATGAAAAAATCTGCATTTTGAAATTTATGACAGTATGAAAACTTCTATGGTAGAATTTAAGAAGCAAACCCATAACTGTTATTGCGTACCATTAACGGTTAAAACTGTCAAGATAAGCTTGGAAAGATAGTGTACATAGTGGATTTTATAGATTGATATGTTTTGATCATCATCATCATCATCATTATTTTGGTGCAATTTCCTCTATTTTGTTACCAGACCTTTTCATAGTCAACTAATAGGAAATTGTGTAAAACGGGAGTCAAGCACAAGAGCAACAACAAACAAAGACCATTTGTCAGAAGCCCTTTACCAAGAGATTAAAAAAGTAACAAAAACTTCGACCATCAAACAATCAAATATGAACATCTCATATTAATGCTGTTCAGGAACACTCCAATACTCATCCAGAAGAATATGCATAGCACTGAAATTTGAGCAGTTGGCTAGAATTATATGGAATGAAATGGAACAGAATACTTATGGATTTGTAAAAGATGTGAAGTAATGTGGTACTTTCAATTTTCATATGCTATGAGGGGTTAAATCATACCCCATCACTGCTGCCAACATCATGTCCATGAGGTTCTATTTCTTTAAGTTTCTTTTTTGTTTTGTCATCAACAATGGTAACTGATTCCCAGGGCTGGTTCAATGTCTTTCCAGAATCTGAAATAACAGTACAGATTAACATTTACATTGTCCATAATCAAATTGGCATCAATAAAATATGCAAATAAAGATAGCATGAATTGTGAAGTGCATGTTCTATACAATGCATAAAAAATGTCACGACCGCCTAAACTTATCATTAAATTAGATCTATTTAAAGTAATTTTTTATTATATCTATAATTTACGTTTCTCTTACTTGTAAAAGACATTAGTTATTAACATCAATCTAAAATAAATAATTTACTTATTTCATTGTCAAATCAATAAAATCATTGAAATAATTTTTACAGATTTAAGAAATGTTGCTACCCATATCCTAATTCTGATTTTATAAAAAATTTAAAAAATATTAATTTAAAATTCTAAAATAATATTAATCTAATGATTTTATAATGCTAGATTGTAAAAATAATGTGAAATACTAAATTGTTAAATCTGGCTATTAACAGCAAAAAATCCATCCCAAATTTAACACCCAAAACACTCGCGCATATTTCCATCTTTTGCACAAAAAGAGAGAACGCTCACTCATGATGGCAACTATTTCACGATCAATCACGAGCGTCTGATCAACTTCCAAGTTTCACCTCTCTCTCCAATGTGGCCTTTGAATATCATCCACTCTTAGCCGCTCTTGTTCCGGTTGAAGATTAGAGGTTTAACTCTGTTCTGGTAGGGTTTGATGCAACAAATTGCTTTGGCGTCTTCTAATTTTTTTTACATCATTTGATTGAACCATCTTTATTGCCCTTAAATTTTATGTTATTTACTTGATGCCATGTAGATGCCATTTTTAACATATTAAGGGGCTGTTTGGCAGGGTTTTTGCTTTTACATCTCGTAGAAGAGCTACCCCAGAAAGCTATCTTTGGTCAACTTATTTTAAAAAGATCTTGTAGCCAAATAAATACTGCCAAAAAAGTATCTAAAGATGTTCAAAATCAATTTCTTATCGTTAGAAGTAGCTTTTGACTTTTCAAAAATCCTGTCAAACTGGCTGTAAGTATTCTATTTTACGAGTTTTTAACAAAACAGCCCCTAAGCCGTGTTGAAGGAATATTGAAAATTTCCTCAATTTCTTCATAAATTTAGTAAGAGAAAAGCTTTGGATTGCAACTTTCTATTGCTGAAACCTTAAGAGTGTCTTCCAATTCCAATTTATTCTTTGGACATTGCATAAGATTGAATTTGTCTCCATTCTGAAATGGAACGACACTTGCAAAGCAATTCTCCATCTTGAATCTCTCTAAAACTTTTATTAATAAATGATTTCTTAGACAACCCTAACATTCCTCGTGATCTATCTCGGAATATTTCTACCTATTGTCCATCTCACCACCCCGAAGAGCAGTGGCTCTCTTGTTTTGCATGCCTACAGTGGTCTCATGCAACATGCCAAGATCATTTGTAGCAATCCAAACAACCACTATGCTGCTAATTAACCTCTAGAACAAATTCAAAAAATTGCCCAGCCGAAATATCCTCTCAAATTTTCAGATTATAAAGTTTCTAAAATTTGGCTTGTTATCTATTTCTAACAAATTTCTAAAGTACTTGAATTAGGATGAAAAGGAAAGAATAATGAAAAAATATTAGCCAAAGATATTTCTGTTCCGTGCTATAAAAATCTAAAAAAAGACTATATTAAAGTACCTCTGTCAACAAACTGATTCTGATCCTAATTGGCTCGATTTCGGAATGTAAAATTTACACAAACAAAAATATATACTTTAAATATGAAAACTTCAAAGAACAGTAAAAAAAAAAAAAAAAGAAAGAAACATGAATCACACAAGGGACAAAAAACCAAAAAATGAAAAATAAGAAACAACTAAATGCACACACAAAAACGCAATATAAAGTTCACACTTGCAGAAGACGTGATTGCGGGGGAGCAACGTGGGTTTATTTAGCTACAACGTCAACATTCAAAACAATTGATAAGCTTATAAGTAATGCATACATCGATTTATCATACGAAAAAATAATGGGGTCATGAAGGAAATACCAAATGGCGCATTTGAGTGGCCAAGTTTTTGGAGAAGAAGAGCCCATGGGTTTAGCACCCTTCCCGTGTTCTGAGTCTCCGATATTACTGTTATCTTTCTTCATTTTCGCGCGTTTTTTGAGGTTTCAGGGTTTTCACTGGTTTAAGGTTCTTGGGTTTGGGGTGGGAAATTGAAAGAGAGAGGATATATGTGGTGGGTATTCGAAATAGAAAGAATAATTTTTGAGTTTCAAATGTATGGTATTTAACTCTTCAAAATCATTTTTAACCTACTATATACGACATTTACAACTATACTACTCGATTACCATCATCAGTCACATGAGCTAATTGACCATGAAGACTCGATATAATTAGAATAACGAGAAATATAATCGGTATTCGAATTTAGAAGATATTCAACAATCTAAACAACATTATATGACAGATTCAATGTCCTCAACTTCAAAGACAATTGTCCCAAATGAGAACAACCACTACACCAAATTCACTCCATGTAATTGAGAACAAAATTTGTGGTGTCCACTTTTTACGAGAAAATATTTTTGTAATCGTGTCTAATGGCCTATAAATTAGATGGAGATAAATATATTCTTCTTTTTCTTCTCTCGTTTTATATCTTCATAGCTTGCCAATGCCATTACGATCTCCTTCCAATAACAAAATTGCTCATTTGAGTGATAATGCATCATGAGAAATGTTGGCATCATTCCAATGTATGTCTTCTAAAATACAAGACTCCGTGACTATCACTTGCTACTAAGTGAAACTAGTAGACACAAGAAACCATCAGCAAGTAGCACTAAAAGAGATGTAAGCAACATCTGAAAGTCTAAAAGCTGCAATGTCATTGATGGGGGAGGGCGGCTGCGCTTCAATCGGAGAGCTAGGTCTGGCTAGGACGCATACAGGCTAATCGTTCTTCTCCTCTAACCTCCAGTTCCCTTTTCTCAACATTTTGTGGTTGGGCTTAGATTTTAGAATTTGAACAACCCAAAGAATTAAGTGGCGTGGACAATACTTTTACTCGTAACTGGTTACATCACTGGACTAACATACTGTTATTGCATAATATTGTGCAATGTATAAAAGCATGCATCTCCAAAAAAATAATTCAATATTCTATGACAAGTTGCACACTTTGGTATGCAGTAATCAAAACTATTGCGGCTGCACAGAACATTGGACAAGATTTAAACCTTTTACTTGTTGATCTCGTAAAGTATTATTATTCAGTCCAACATATCAAACTAAACACCATTTCAACCACCCCATTAAGCCCATTCAGTCCTTCTAGGATTGTTTTCTATAATATACGCACGTATTGGACAGCACTAAGTCTACACAATGACATTGGACAAAATTATAACTTCTTCTTTAAATTCCGTAACCATGCACGGTGATCTACAGTGCAGTGTATCAAACAGTAGACAACATCTCAGACATTCTCATTAAATCTTCCTACATGACAATTCCTAAGGCACGTCAAAATAATAACCAACTGAAATTATGTCATCCAAAATAAGGGAGAAAGGTGCGTAGGATTCTCAGCAAATAGAAGGCAGCAACCGACATGCAGCTATTGATTCCAAAATCCATGTGTGGGGAATGACCTGAGAATCACGGTTTTTGGCTACATTGTGTGCTTTCGCAAATCTTTGCATATAAGGTGAACTTGCTGTTTCTGATATGCATCCTTCTCGGGAGCCAAAATTATAAACAAAAAAACATGTAGAAGTTGTTCGAGTCTCTTGCATTTGTGCAATCATCTGTTCAGTGCTATCAATAACCGTACCTCCACCAACTGTAACTAGATCTATAAGTTCGTTCTTGTAAGCTGGCACATAATCCCCGGTAAAATAGAACTGCAAACCATGAAAAAGCTTTGGTGCCTGTGTAACAATAAAAAGTTGTTCAGCTCATAGTGCTAGCTTTCTAGTTACGAATGCATTTACACAAACTGAGATTTGCAGCAAAGTGATTGTTCATATAGCCAAAACTTTAACATTCTAGAAACCTCTAGATCGTGACAATGTTTGATTATAGCCTAATGTATCCTTTTTCACCATTCATAAGACAATCTGTAGATATGTCCTTCCTGGTGGCTAATACATGATGTCTAGATATTGTGTAATAACAACATAAGTAACAACAATGAACAAGAATACAAGTCTTTCACAAAATTAGTGACTCTTACATTAGTCGATGCCATAACTCTGCCAGTTTTGGGGCCATTACGACAACCATGATTGTCCAGTTTAACTTCATAAGGTTCTTCATTCATAGGATGATTTGCTTCCATACAGACTTTTATCCCTGAAAACAAATGGGTTGTACTGTGAATTGCTAGGAATATCAATAAGTCAAACAGATTAATTATCCAATTATCTTTTTCAAGATTTTCCTTGTTCATTCCGAGGGTGGATCAATTCAATTATTGCCCGATCAATAGCATAAGTCATTGGATATACCAAATTTGATTTTTATCATTATGCCCAATTAAAAGGCAAAAAATCATAAGGAAAATACTCGACTCCTCTCAAATAGCCAAAATTATACACGCTTCAAGCAAATGGAAGTCAAAATGGCCAGGGAAGGAAAAAAAACTTGCTGCTCAAACATAAGTTGGGGCTTACAATCCATTTTAAGAATCCAGCGTCCAGTCAAAATTGCCATGAGAAATATGGAAGTCCTATCGCATGCCCCCTCTGCATTTGTGGCTGCAATTACATGTGTAACTTTTGGGTTTCAAAACTTGGACACAGTTGCTCCACACATGGTAGCAAACTTGACCAGCAAATACTGCATACACAAAATTAAAAGGGAATAATTAGGCTGTTTGACATTTCTACTGGGGCATGGTATATAACCAACTCTATGGTGAAAAGGGCACTTACCCATTCGAACATATTTATCTTCTATCACCCAAAAGGGGGAAGAAGGAAAAACAAATGCCGGAAAAGTTACTTTAAATGTACAAAAGAGAAATATTTTACGAGAGATGTCTGAGCAGTTCTCATGATCTATTTATGCATTTTGAACTTCAATAACTACAAATAGACGAATCAATAGTATGGAAAAATATCTCTCAGATCCACAGAAAAACCACTGCTTTGGTCCAGTAGTTGACGTTTCCCAAAATTTCAATGAGTTAGAGGATCTGCACCCATGATGGAAGACTTCACATCAATTTAGAAATGGACAATAAATGCAACTGGACATACCAATTTCAACCAGCCAAAATTAAATAATATTCTGTAGTTTGTCAAATGAGTCTCTCAACTTGATGGACCTCAGAGCTCTTTGTTGTGACACTAAAAAGATATGAGAAGAGCAGTCCAAATTTCCTACAATCGACTTCCAATAGAGCATCATTCTTTAGTAAGTTTCAGAAATATCACAGTAAGACATTCTTAGATCATAAAACATGAGAAAAGCAAAGATGACCTTGACTTTCTTACATGTTAATTTCTCAAATCGTTATTTGACAACATATTAATTGACACAAAATGAAAAAGAACTTGGTTATTTCAGAATAAGAATTTGTCACCCAATTCCTCAGTATTGAATTTCGCAAAAAAAACAACTTAAAGCATGGTATATTAGGCAAAGGAGCGCATAAATCACTTTTCACATCCTATCACATGAGTTATACAAGTGAATGAAATCTTGGAAACAAGTCACAGTAAGATTTTTCAAAAACTATCTTTTGTTCAAGTTATAATTAATTTACTAATTGTTGGAAAAAAGTCAACATATAAAAGGATGATCATAAAAAGAGCTCCATACGTTTCAGTGGACAAGGAATCCTTTTCGTCACTTCCAAACTCTCGAGATTTAGAATTCTCCCTTGGGAATTTAACAGAGTTGTGAGTAGGACAGAGCATTAGAAAGTCCTCCCGCAAGTTGGTTTTATGATATATAAAGGTCAGAGAAAGCGGGATTAGGATTTGATTTCAACAGATCACGTGTGCGTAATAAAGTTAACATACGCAATCCCATCTGCAATCCAGAATTTCAACAGCACAAGGCACATGGTAACTTTTAGGGCAGGACTTTACAAAGCAACCAAGTCCTGCTCCCTTCAATCCACATCCACTACACTTGAGCTTAGAAGCTCTCGCCACTTCAGACTCCAAATTCTTCATTAATTCCCCAACATAATAAATTCGAGGGGTCCTGCAATAAATAATTAATAACTAATTACTGTGATATAGTCCCCTACGGCAAGCATATCAATTTAGAACAAGAGATAAAACAACAAAGATAAAGAATACAGGCTCAACTTGGAGTCAACAAGAACCCTGATGGTTCAAAAAGTTCGTTCACACTTCTGAAAGAAAATATCTAATATGAAGAATTCTTGAGTTGTGAAAGATGGAAAAGAAGCTTCTATTTCAGGAATTTATCCATTTTGCGTTATATCTATTGCCTTTGTAAGGTTATAAGTCTTAACACCATGACGTAGGATGCAATAGAACAATTATGGGAGAAAGGGAAAGGAAGAGAAGAAGAGAAAGAAAGGGGCCAAGAAAAGAAGAAATGATGGCAAGATAATCAATCTTTATTCATATCAAAGTTGTCTTTATTACAAAGTATAAGACCCTTTTACATAGGATTTCAAAGATTATATTTTAAGAAAGAAATATGTAATAAAAGCTATTAAATCAAACACTAATAATGTTTTGTAAAATAAGCATCAAAATCGAAAATTAATTCAAATAATATCTCTTATAATATTCATCACGCCAAGACCCAATCTCGGAGCATAAAATGTATTCCCATGAATTTATACCATTCAATACATTTGCGGTGGACCGGAATGGCCTTAGTAAGAGCAGTGACATCTCCTACTACTTCCTTTCCCTTGACATAGTAAAGCACTGGTCCTGTCCACTACAGTATGCAAGAAACAATAGATTAGATCCAAGAAACAAATAATTCAAACATAAAGAGATATATTTTACCTCTGATCCACAATGTTTTGATGGCAACAACAGAAAGTCACTAGCACACGACTTGCACAACGATGTTACCAAATGAAATATAAGAGACATTATTCAGGTTGAACTTACTTCTGTCTCTTTAGAAGAATGACAAAAGGTACAAGCAGTTCTGTCCATGTTTAGTGCATCACGGAGTTCCCCACTAAGGTTGGAAACTGCTATGTTATCAGAAGGAGATGCTAATCCTTCACCAACTGAATCGGACAACCCATAATTTAGTTTCTTTTGTCTTTGGGCATCCCGTGTGTGCAATGGGTCTTGATGGAAAGTTCTATCAGCTATTTCATCAGGAGCTGTATCAAAATCAACATCAACTAATCTTTCGGCTCTATATGTTCCAGAACTCTGCACTTGTGAACCGCAGCAGCTTAAAGATACACAATATAGTACCGCGACAATTTGGCATGTTTAGAAACTAACATGTTTTCCCACTTAAGCTCAAAAAGTTTGCTTGTTGAATTTTACAACAGCATGAAAATTTCTATGGTAGAACTTATGATTTAATAGTTAAAACTATATAGATAAGATTTGATCATTTTGCTTGGTCTAATTTCATCAATTTTGTTACCAGGCACTTTCACAGTCAACTAATAGGAAATCATGAAAAAATGGACCAGTCAAGCACAAGAACCAACAAAGGGTAGCTGTCAGAAGCCCTCTATAAGGAGAAAGGATGGAAAAAAACTTTGACCATTAAACAATCAACAATGTATATCACATATTAATGGTTTTCCCCCTGTTGGTGAGAAACACATTAATAGCTGTGTAGACTTTATAGCTTATACTTTATCCAGAAGAATATGCATATCACATAATGTGAGCAGTTAACTATAAATTATAAAGTATAAAAATAATAATAAAAATGCACAAAAGTGAAACAAAACACTTGTGTATTTGTAAACATACGGATGAAGCTCTGCTGCCTAGTCCACTTCCTTGAAGTTCTATTTCATCAAGTTTCTTTCTTGTTTTGTCATCAATGATAGCAACTGATTCCGGGGTCTGGTTTAATGACTTTCTCGAACCTGAATCAATCATACAGATTAAGTAACATTCACATTGCCCATATCAAATTGGGATGAAGAAAATATGTAAATATATAGCTTGAACCGTAAAGGTTATCAATGGTGTAACCCTTAGACAAATGTGGGAAGATAGTGTTAAAAGCAGCATCCATGCGTTTGTAAATGGTAATGATATTCTCCAAGAATGGAGCTGATCTCATCTCTGCGACATATATCAATTTATTCAGATATTAACATTTTACATCAACAGTATAGATTGGTAATTTGGTAAAGAGTGCTCTAATCAAATAACAATAAAGATTACGAAATTTTGAACTATTGACAAGTAGCAAGTTGGTTAGTCCCCATCCCCAAAAACTGTCAGAATCACTGCTAAACAATGACGTGATCCTCATATGTAGACAGTTATAAAGCTAAATTTTGTTTCTGAACTTGGCTAGGTGCTCAAAATTTTAAAGTGAGGCATTTTTTTCATGTGGGCTACATTATGATTTAAAGATAACTAGGACAATCTTCATCTTTGAGGATTTTTTGTGAAACTATATTAAAAGGTTGAGGATCATCTTGCTCTTTTCAAAAGTTTGGAGACCAAATTACTAGTTAATCAATAGGTTTGAGACCAATGATAAAAATCCATATAAATTATATAAACTAGTTAGCTACGGATGCCATATAAAAAAAAAAGGCCTAATTTCTACACAGATCTTTAGATCATAGGGGTTCTCAATTTGATTCGGCATGTTATATTTTCCTAATAAATTTCTTAGAAACCCAAATTAAGATGAAAAGGAAAGATTTGATGAAAAATAATAAGCATATATTCCTATTCTTCATATTCAAATTTAACAAAGACAATGATCATGCTAAGACTATAATAACTAATACCTCCATCAACAAACAGATAATTGCATGTAGGGCATTCTTTTCCTAATCGGCTCGATTTTGGAATGCAAAACCTTCATGAACACATATATAACTTAAATACGAAAATGAATCACAATAGGGCCAAAAAAATCCCGTCAAAATTACACACTACAAAACACTTTCTTGCAGAAAATATGATTGCATGGGAGCAGCAAGGGTTTATTCAGCAAGTTCAGACTATAATATCAATATGCAACCCAAATTACACAAAATTCCATAAGTTTATAAGAAAAAAATTCGTATGTTTACAAGAAATATACCAAACAGCGCATTTAAGCTGAAGCCCAAGTTTCTGAAAATGAAGAGCCCATGGGTTTCGCATCCTTGCCGCGTTGTGAATCTCCGACATTATTGCATCACGAAAATCTGTTTTTTTCTCTTGTGCATTTGATGTTTGGAATTTGAAGAGTTTTGGCTGGTTTAAAGTTCAAAAAATGAAACTGGGATTCGGGAGGGAGGGAGGGAGGTGGAGCGAACCGATCGCTAACTCGATTCGTGTCACGACGAGTATGAGAGTTGAGTAGCGCTCGATAACAAGCGAGTCCAGTGGACGGACCGGACCAGCGAGAAGTGATATGTACCAATCGATCGCAAGAAAACATTTTTTTATGAACAAAGTCCAATGGATCAACTCGACTAGTGGGAAGTGATACGTATAAAAAAATAATATTATTTATAATCTCTAAGTTACCCAAATTTTGTTCCAGAATTAGGCACTGACTCGTGAAATTCAACTTTCTTTCCCTCCCAACTTTATTACATGTAAAATGGACATATGCAAGTAAGTATGGTAGTTGATTGTACCAAAAATGAAAGTAATAAATTAGGAATCAGTGGTGACTTCTATCCACGGGGGAACTGGGCCAGGCTCCCACTTAATTTGTGCTGTGTGAGGAATTTTTTTTTGTTTTATTTTTCAAAACATAACAGTTCGGCTTGAAATTTTTTTAGTCCGATCTTGAATTTCTCCCTGCTTTTATCTAAATGAAAATTAAGTTTTGTATTCTCATTACGTTGCTATGTTTCTAGAAATGGGAAGGAGGGATTGGATATATATTATGTTACTGTTCGATGTAGCTAAAAATTAGATTTTTAGTAGATTTTAATAAATTTGATGAAATGTGTGATTGAAAGTTGTGGATCTCATGAAGTATGTGATTAAAATATGTGAAATATTCATTGATTATTATTTCTTCTTCTTCTTCTTCTTCGTCTTTTTTACCATTC
This sequence comes from Fraxinus quadrangulata, assembly GCA_903798255.1. Classification (NCBI taxonomy): domain Eukaryota; kingdom Viridiplantae; phylum Streptophyta; class Magnoliopsida; order Lamiales; family Oleaceae; genus Fraxinus; species Fraxinus quadrangulata. Next base: position 41,455 of record CAIGRB010134569.1, read on the forward strand.
AATCACATTGAAATCAAATCACACTCTTGAAATCTAATAAAGAAACATTGTAGTATGAACGAAAAATATTTCATGTATAAATGAGAACAACGTATCACTAGCACACACATAACTTGCTCCCATGATAGTTCAATCTTTTGACAAAGACTCACAAGAGAAAAGGAAAAAGAAATACTACTTATTATTGTGTCTCCCTTTTAAATTGGTTGACTCTAATGTCGAGTCACTTTCACATAAATAGCACAACCCGACTAATGAAATGTTTGGTATAATGATCTAAATCACGTTTATAAGATTCTGTTTATAAAGTCAACGAGATTTCAATGAGTTTTTGGTATTCAATCAAATTAAAATTGTCAGTTGGTGAGTCTCGATGCTCCTTTGAAATTAACAAGTTTCAATCATGTATTTATTTTGTTTCGTGCTTCTCGATGCATCAATATGTCTTGCGTTCGAGAAACAAGTCGTACAACTTTTTTATATACTTAATTATGCACCACTACTATAATGTTATAGATAGACAATGTGTTTGAAAATGGGCAATAATTTTCAAATTTCAAGCCTGCCCATATTGACTAGTAGGCAAATATCAAAGTATTACTCATGACTATGTAGAATATTAAGCACACTCCTAGATTACATGCTAGTAAAAAGTTATGCTATGAAATCTACATAAGATGATTATGATTCCCATTTCCATTTGTGTGTGATGAGAGAGATAGGAGGGGGGAGAAGAAATCTCAAAGAAAAACTAAATAAACATAAAATAATAATTGTGATATATGAAATTATGTATTAGACGAAAAGAAACAATTTTATATTGCATTTAATTGAAAATTTTATTTGATTTTTTTAGGACAAAATGTTCGATTAACTTTATTCAAAATGTCACTTGTCTTATTAGTTTCTTTTTCATTGTAGAAGCTACTTCAACCTAATCAACTCGATCACTGGATTGAGTTGATTGAGCTCTACTCGACCATCTCAACCTAAACAACAAGCTACCAAGCTTTATTGGGTTTGAAACTGTATTTATTACTTTTCTTATAAGAATTCAATCACTCTCGACCCTCGTGTTGAAATAGTCTAACTATTCTTTGAACGGAGTTGATGGACAAAAGCCAATTTCATTTTCTCCCACGCCTCTCCAATAAATTTTCCCATGTTCATTGTGATAAGCAGCCATACATAATACTTTGCTCATATGGGAATGAGACCACATAATGTAAATACTCGATAAGCACTTGAAAATGTTCAATTTTAAGATAAAGAAAGGGGAGAAAGTATCATTTTCTTTGTCTCATTGTATTCATCACTTCTCTCAATATGTTTAAATAGTTTATTCATTGTTTTAATTTTAAGTAAGAAAAAGTTATTTAAAAATTAATTCTTATCTTACTTTCAAATCAAGTAATTTACTCATTTTCAACTTGTACAAATAAAAATTTATTTATTTTTAAAATTTACTTATAATTGGACTTTTTAAACTGACCCAAACATGTTCTAAAAGTTGACAAACTATAGGAATTAATTTTTACCTTCAATTGATATGAATGGAAATCATCAAAACCAACAACATATGGAACCCTACGAGCATAATTCTATTCTTAACTAGGATAATTTAATGATTAGGAACTTTAATAATTCTAATTACCTAGGTAAAACGATGTGTAATATCAGACAAATTGAATCTTTTGGAGAAACAATGTCATATGACATTTATAATTGACAATTAAACTTGTCAATTTGTCACTCTCCTTTTTACCTCCATTTTGTTTTTTAGTAAATTTAAGGTTATAGCCTTGTTCGCTTTTTAGGCAAAAGAAAGAGTCGCGAATATGATCGAATAATTATGAACCAACGACATTAATAATTGCTTAATATAGTTCATTTTTTCTATAAAGATAGTCGCGACTTAATTCATTTTGCATTCTTGCACATATCCAAAAGAGAGGAACCAACATTATTTAACATAATATTGTGGTTGCAAATGATTTTGTTACTTTGAATCTTCCAATAAAAATAGAAGGAACCAAGCAAAATAGAGGAAAATGGTTAATATAAAATTATAAGTCAACTTCAATTTTACAGAAAATTACTTTGTTATTTTTGTTGTTATGTTACGTCATTCCAACAAACTACGATATAATCTCAAGGCAATATGTTACATAAAAATAAGATGTTCAAGGTATGCTTTAACTCGTAAGCGCGTGTATGCTTGGCTAAGCTTACAATTTTTTTTTTTTTTCAAAAAAGTTTTATCTATATGTTAGGGATCATGCCAAACTCTCCATCCTTGTCCCAGTAGTAGTTTAAAATCTCTTATCTGGCTTGATTATAATTCACTTATAAGTAAATAAGAAATTTTTACATCAAATATTTTTTTCCCAAAATTGAGAATAAGTTCCCTGGTTTAAAAATAACTCTTATCTTATTGTCAAATATGTAACTTTTTTCACACTTATAAGTAATAAAACTAATATTCGGATAGAGACAGGGCAGAACCAACCATCATTCTTGAATATAATGGCATTACACAATCACTGTCGGCGGGCTGATAATCAAAATCAAAATGGAAAAAAACCCATAAAAGTTAAGAGGGAAGACACTAGTAGTTGAGGTGTTCACAACTTTTAGCTGTAAAAATGATTGTTAAAAAAAGTTTTTTTTGGAGAATTAAGTTTTATGGCTTTACAAAGGAAGGTGATGGGAAGATAAGAAGCATTTTCTACAAATGGAAATGATATTGTTTGCCATATAAGAGAACTAACCTCATAAAGCCCCTCATTTTCACCATATATATATTTTTTTTTCCTTTAAAAAAAATGGGTTTAGCGTTTGATTTTTAAGGTTAAAGGACATTAAACAAGATGATTTACGAAGTAGACCTCAAGTGCCTACTTAGCATTAGGCAAGACTTAACATGCCATACTAGATGATGAAGTCGACCAACCAAGGTATCGTCAAGCAAGGTTATGACACGGAGTTAACTCTTGATTTAAAAGTTTGATTAAATTTCGTCATATGAAACAAATTGCATAGTGTCTTAATGCAATGATAAGACTAAGTTGATATATTAAACCAACAAATTAGTAGAAGAGTAGCATCTGAGGAAATCTCTCCAATGTGTTACGTTTGTTAAGTAGCTTGCAGTATTGTCTACAGTTTCTCGCCATTCGAAACATGTTCATACCAAAGATCTGATTTCGACGATGAGCAAAATTGGATCAGAAGATGAGGTGAAGTTGTTGGCGATGGTGATGGAGGTGGAGTCACCTGACAGTGGTGGCTTTTGGAGGGTGAGGTGAAGAAAGAATATGAATGGAATTTGGGTCTTTTTGTTATTCTTTAATTTTGGTGCTCACTTGGTTAATTTTTATTTATTTTCTTTTGTCAATTTTTATTCATTAAATTGAAGGGTAATTGTCTTTTTTTTTTTTTTTTTTGCGATCTTGATAATTTGGACATAATCTATTAGAGGGATGAACTCTGTCTGTTTTTTAAAGATTGGGATGAATGGTACAATTTAAAAGAAGATTGGGGATGAACTCAACCTCTTTTTTTTTTGAAAGGTTGTTGATGACATATGCAATTTTCCTAAAAAAATTTTTTTGACATGCTTATTTTACCTCATAACTTTTTTATATTCATCGAAAAATAAATACAAAGTCTAAATTATATATTATAAATCACTATAATTAATTTAAAGACTTTGCTTGCGGTACATTAGGGGTGCCATAAATGGGACACTCTTATGATGGCAATAGGAGGGTGTTGGGTGTCCATTTGGACACCCTTATGACACCCCTAATGTTCAAGTATCATTTCCCTTAATTTAATGATTTCTTTTACATTTTTCAAAGTACGGTTAATGCCAAAACACAACATATAAATATAAATACACCCTATACACAAATGTCGAAATAGATAGTAATAAATAATATTAAAAAGAAAAGAAAATCTAAATTTTTTGTTCATTATAATTTTTTTGGTGTAATTCAATACTATTGTCTCGTTTATTATGAGCATGAGTGAACATCTTTATCTAGAATTACCCAAATTGAGTTAAAATTGGAACAAACTAGCTAGTTCGATTCAATTTCAGTCAAAACTTAATACTTAATTGGTTCTGATTATTAAAACTAATCAAACGATTCTGGTATGATTTTTCGATTCTAACTATATAATCAAATTTTGATTTGATTCTAAAATTATTTTATAATCTCGATAATAATCAAAACTATTTCACAATCAAATTCACATGTATTAATAGATTTTAGATGAACACTTTTGTTTTTTGTTCAAGAAACACGAAAGTGAAATGCGAAAATTTGCACATAAAGTTTTAATTTACAATAAATTTTTTAACCAATAAAAGGATTTAGCCGAATCAAAACAGATTAGTTCTAGTCCAATTCGATTCTATCATCGAGTCGTTTGATTACATGTATAGATTTTTCCACTAATCAACTCGATTCTATTCTCATTAGAATAAGTAAAACAATTAGTTATAATACCAGATTAGGTGACATCATGCTATCAAGTGACTAATTTAATTATACCTATCATTTAATATTATACAGTGATATCTAAACTGTATATTATCAGTTGTACTAAATCGCAATATTCGATAAAGTATTAACCATGTCCATTTCTAATTACGTGATTGGTGGATCGAATGTACCATCGATGAACCTGATGACATTAACCGTAGTGCTAGTACGATGATTTGAGAATGGACGAAGGGTATAAAGGCCTTTTTGCCATCATGCGGCGAGAGGACAAAAAGCTGATGCGCACTGCGCACCGCCGCTGAGAATAGAAGGGTGCACTGTGCATTCAAGAGAAATGCTTTTACTGGACTGCATATAAAGCAAAGGTTTTGAGTTTGAAAAAAATGGAATTTCCATTGAATTTGATCTTTCTCTCTCTCCTCTTTCTCCTCTCACACTCAGAGGCATTAGTTTTCCCTTTACACGAACTGCCATTGCTTTTGTAGTATTTAATATTGAAAGTAAAAGAAAATGGCATCAAATTCAGTACTTTATGTTTTTACTGTAGAGCGCCGAAGGTACTCTTCTGAAACAGCTTTCTGTTAAAACCCACAAAGAAAAATCAAGAATATAGGAAACAGTGGGGATATTTTTTAAAATACCTCTCTATTATCGAATTCTTGATCCTGTTATAGCCTAGAAACTGTAAATGGAGTTCTCAGTGTCACTTGATATCCGATGAATAGCACTTTTGTTATCAATTTTGGCTTGTCCAATTCAAGATTTCATAAGGGTTTCTTTTTTTTCTTAATCTTATTGGAGTTGAAGGAAATTGTTTTAAAGATATTGGTTTGCGTAGAGAATTGGTTTGAGTGTTGTGATTGACATAGTGAATTTTGATTATTAGTATTTGTAAAGATTGTGGTTTTTGTGTCTTGAGTCCAAGAGTTTTGAAGGGTTTCAATAATATTCTTGAAGTTGAAGAAAATCGAAAGCTATGGAAAATTTCTTGAATGGCATGAATGATACGTGGATTTCAATGCCGTGCGTTCGTGTTTTATTGAATATTTTTTAGTAAGTTCAAGGAAGTTTATAGCTTTATTGGTGAATTAGGATTTTAAGTAAGAGAGAGAGTTGAAGGGAGGATGGGAAATGATGACCGGATGTTGCTGCCAACGGTGGGTCCCCCAATAAACCGACGGTTGAGAAGGAAACAGGCCGGAAGAGGATCTTACAGAGGGAGCTAGGCGTTGGAATTATCCAAAAAAGAGGGGGTGAACATAGGTTTTTTTTTTTTTTTTTCCATTACATTTAGGATTGGTTTTTTGGGATTAGGATCTTAACTCACTGGGAGAAGGGATAATGGGAAGCCATTTGGGCCAAGTGTTGAGGAGCCTTTGCTTCAACACTGGTTGGAAGTATGCAGTTTTCTGGAAACTCAAGCATCGATCACGAATGTGAGTCCTTTTATTCTTTTATCTTGTTTTGAACGCCAGTCTTACTTGATGCGAGATATATCATAAAGGCATAGTTACTCTGTAGAGTGGATTTGCTTTTATAAGTTCACTAGCTGTTCACTTGGTTAAATGTACAATTATCACAATTTTTTTGTTATTGAAATTGAGATATATGTAAGGAATTGTTGTCTTATTGTGTAAAATCCTTGCAAAAAAATTCTAAATCAACAGAGAATATTTGAATTAAACGATGAATTAGAGTGAAGATCAAGTAGAGTGCCACAACAGAGAGAAAAAGGGGAAATTTTTAGATTACACAATGTGACTAACAAGTAATTTTGGCCATTAATTTTGCGGGTAACAATGAGAACTCAAATGTCGTGATGTAAGACAAAAGCACTGGCTAATATGAGCTTAGATTACCAGTTCCTAGACACAATCTTCCTTGTGATGGAGATCCCCCGGGTCTGATTTTTGGTGGCGCATCCCCTCACAAGCACTGCCCTTTGAAGACGGCAGGGAAAGCTATGGGCTGTAAAGCTTCTACCCATCTGTTGGGGCACCTCATCTTGTCATTTCTCATTCCCATTAGGCTGAAGTGTTTGGCATTTTCTTCTCTGTGCCCCCCTCATGCTTAGTTGACCCGTCATGTGGTAAAAAGAAGACAATATGCCAGCCAAATTAAATCAAGACACACAATTGTGGATAAATGGAGTATTAATTGTTTGAGCGATGAGAGTATTATTGTGGATGAAGGTTCAATGTATAGTTTGACAATTGCATTCCATATAACATGTTATGTTGTAATATAATGTGAATACAAGTGCGAATTGTAGATAATAATTGTTAAAATCCTAAGGAAGAATTCTCGGAGATACAGAATGCCAAATTTCTGGGATTTATATTCTATGGCAAGCACAGAGTTGTTTCGTGCCATGAAAAATGCAGAAGTTGTTCGTATTGTGCATCCCAAAGAAGAATTTCTTTGGCTGGGAGATGGGGCTGAAGTTGGAGATGATGCTAATGACTGTAACGTCAGCTAAAGCTACTACCGAAGAGTTGTTTGTATCGACAAATGATATTATGTCTATGCAAGGAAGATGTCTCATCGTGTTTTAACTTTCTATACTCTTGAGGTATTTGCCTGAAAGGTGAATATAAAAATGAGCAAAGGATGGACAACCTTATGTATTTATAAAGGAAATCTGGACCCTTTTAATTCTTAAATAACGTTTTTGAAGTTTGTTTATCAACCATTACTAAAAACCACAATTTTTCTGTATCAACTAAAACAGTCCTGTTGAGTGTACATCTTTTTGTACAATGTATTATGTAAAAATATTTTTTATCAATAGAATGGCTGAAGAACTTTGCAATATATATCTCTCATGTTTATTATATTTTCTAGTTCCCAAGATAGTCTATATTTTAGAGTTGACGTATCATGTAGAATGGTTAATTAAACTTTTTCTATTTTCTCATTAGAATTGTAATTTGTCCCATCTTCTGTTTGCCTTTATCTGGAATTTCATGCAGGATGTTGACATGCGAGGATGCCTATTACGACAACAACCAATACCCAGAAAGGAAGTGGTTCGATGAGATTGTGAGCAGCGACCATGATGGTCCTTTTTCACATGATCCTCTCGGATTAGCTGTGGCCAAAATGTTGTATCAAGTATACTCTCTAGGGGAAGGGTATGCCTGCTATAATGAAAAGCGTGATGCGTGATCCCTCAATTAATAGATAGTTTATAATTCTTGTCTGGATGATTAAGATTTTTTATTTTTTTTGTTTTTTTTGGCCTTTTGGATAAATAAGATACTTCATAAATCTAGTTTGATAAAGTGCATACACTACAGTATGATGTGGCATTACCCTGACACCATTTGATGTTATTGCTTTGTAGTGTCTGCTTCTTGGCTGATTTTCCGAAATAACTTTGACACATTTAATGGAATTTGAAACTTTATTAAATTCTTATTGATACTGCATTAATGTTGATGGTAGTTACTACTCTTGTGTAGAACACTGTAAGTTAAGAATTGCTTCTTCTATGTACCTCTTATATGTTTTTGCTGGGCAGCATTGTTGGGCAGGTGGCAGTTTCTGGGAAGCATTCGTGGGTTTTTCCGGATAAGCATGTAGCGGATTCTCCCTCCACATCTGAGGTCAGAAATTTGTAGGGTCAGAAATTTGTAGGACATTTTAATTTATTTGATGATGGCTAATCCCTCTATTGTGCAATTACATCACTTATCCGTGGCTGAAAAATGAAGGGGAACATGGGAAACAATTAAGTATAAATATCTATTTATTGTTTAAGAGTTGTTTAACTATAGTTGCTTTGAAATCTTGGGTTCTGTATGTTTAATGTTCGGGTTTAAGCGTTCTGTTTTCTATTGATTGGAACTGAAACAGGTCCCTCATATTTGACACAGTAATCTGAATGTAAGGGTAGTTTGGGAAGAATGAGGATGATTTAATTTCATTATGGAAGTTAATAACTAATGTGTAGGTCAAGCTGAGAAAAGAAGATAGATAGTGAAGATAGCTTATAGGGTGTTATGTTTTCTTTGTTTCCTTGCAACAATGTATGATCTAGTGTTACTATTATTCTAATTAAATAAGTTTGGTGCTGTCCAGTGCTTTGATGGTTGGCAAGATCAGTTTTCAGCTGGGATCACGGTAAATCCCCCTATTCCGTTCCTCAAATTTGCTGCAATTCACATGAAGTTAAATAATCGGGTGTCATCAATTAAAATAAGAAAGAACAAAGATGTTCATGAATAGTATTGATTTATTAACTCCAGGTCAATTGTCAAGAAACAAAAACGCTTTTTGAAGGAAGCATAGGAAATGGAAACAAAGTTGCACAAGGAGTAGCCCAAACTGCTACTTTTTTGTTCAGTAAAATTGAAACCTTCTTATAGAAAGGAAGAAAGATGAACTAAATTTTAAGTAAGATAACTTCAACTTTAGTTTTGGTTCTTAAGTTTTTGACTTAGACTAATCCACCATCTAGTTATTCGAATGAGCTGATGCACCTATCTCCAAAAAGAGTTGGTAATGGTCTCATCTTGATTGTAGAGAATGGTTAAGCCAAAATTTTAATGTTCTGTTGTTATTAAATTTGATCATGCTTTTTCTTTAAAAAATTCTATCCAGTTTATCCTCCACGGAACTTCATTCAGCGAGTGTTTTTATATATGGAACCTTGGAATTAGATTTATGTAGGAATGTATGTAATGAATTATTTTTTGTCTTGCAGACCATTGCAGTGGTGGCTGTCATTCCACATGGAGTTATACAACTTGGCTCCTTAAATAAAGTATGCTGAAGCGGATTTATCAGCTTCATCATCGTCCCAATAATTTGCATCATTATATTAGTATGTACTGCTGTACATACTAAAAAGATCTGCCAAATATGTATTCCAAAATTTAGATGAAACGCAATGCATCAATGTTTCGAGTTCCTAGTCCAACTTTCAAATGTTGCCATATCTGTAATCATTCTTCCCACAAATTCATAGAGAATAAGACAGCTTTTTTCCATTCAAATATTACCCTTTTTCGATTGCTCTTTAGGTATTATGATGTCATTATATTTTTAGACCATTGGATGTATACTATTTTCATCTAGCCTACTTAATTAATGGGTAATTTGTTGCACCGTGCTGAACGGAAGACTTCATTTGTTTTTACCATCAGCTATCACTTTTTTACTTGTAAAAGCATTTAATCTATATGGCATAATTAATGTGTTGCATGTTTGCATGCGGATCACCTTTGACCTGTATGTCAGCCGAAGAGGCAGTTAAGAGACAGCAAGCCATTGCTTTTTGAAAATTCAGGCTGTAATTTTGTCAAAAATCAATGTAGATTATATTTTATACTCCGATGGAGTATCTACAAGCTCTTACCTTTGAATGTACCTATCTAAGAAAAAGCTTCACGTTTTGTACCCATACCCTGCTGTGTCAGTAACATCTTGTTTGCATTGTAATTAGTCCTTTCATCTTTGTTTGAGAGATCAGATTGCAGAGGATTCGAAGCTGGTCAGCCATATCAGACATGTCATTTCTATGCGTCACGATTCTTTAGCTGGTTTTATTCCCCAATCAGGACAAAGTAGCATGGAAAATTCTTGTCTGGTGAATCTCTTTCTCACTATGAGCATTTTTAGCTAAGCTTTGAAAAAGTAAAAGCTTCTTTTTAACGAATTTTATGTTTTCAAAATGTTTGGATATGTTACTTCTTTTTAGGTTTGGATGTGTTACTTTTTTCTTACTTTCAAGTAAGAAAGAGTAGTTAGTTTTAGTGTAACTTCTACCTTACTGTTAAAACAAGTAGCTTACTTATTTCTAACTTTGACCAATAAAATGATTACTTGTTCTAAAACAGACTTATTTACCTGTAAGTAACTTTAAGCTTAGCAAATATGTATGTAGAATAATTTTCTTTCCACATCTTGTGGTGCTATATTCTTTACCAGTCAGATATCTGCACAAGAACTTCAGGTTCAGCAGGCTTTCATGGCAGCAGCGTAACCGATATGGATAGATTATTTCACGAGGACGAGATGAATCTGTGGTCTCAGATATTTCCATGTCTTGGGAAACCACGTCATCATTCTTATTTTTTTCCTCCACCTGAAGGTTTTTCCAATAGGTAAGTTAAATTGAATATGCGTGAAGAAGATAAGTACTCAATGCCAGGGTTTGGTGAAAGCTAGAATTCATTTCCATTAACTTCTGAAGATTTTCTCATTAGGGAACAGAAACAAGTAGAGCTGGAATCTTTTACCGAGGCAGTATGTGAAGGTGTAACTACTGACTTGTGGGATTCAAAAAATATCAGAGCACTATTTGTTAAAGATACCAACAATGCAGGGTGTAATTTATATAACGCCACTCTCCCGACCAATAACTCTGATATGGATATGCCAGACTTTCCTTCAGAAAGCCTTGACCCTGCAGCTTGCAAGGATCAAGCTGGGGTCTCTGGTGCGCAAGAACTTTGCAATATGCAGTTGAGTCAAGATTTAGGGAAGAACTTGGAATCAATAACTAAGTCTAATCAAGTGGATTCACACAGTACACCCACTAGATTTTCTGCTGGCGATGAGCTGTATGAAGCACTGGGATCCTATTTCAGGAAGCAGAAAACTTGCTGTGACAGGGAGGCGGAAAAAACAGGGTCTATTGGGATTTCTGAGGGAATGGGCAGTAGCAATTTGTTGATAGCGAACTATGATTCTGAGGACCTTCTGGATGCAGTGGTGGGTAAAATTAGTCACGATGGAGATGATATTTATAGTGAGAAATCCCTGTTGACTGCTGAAAAAACATTGGAGACTTTCAAAAGTGATGTGGTCACTATTAGTTCGGCAGGTTATTCATTTGATCGAGAGTCAATGAACAGCTTGAATTCCTCAACCACATATGGTGTTCAGTCTTTTAAAGGCTTTTCATCAACCAGTTCTAGTAGAGGGAGTGAATATTCGAAGAGGACACAAGAACGGGTTAAAATAACCAAAAAGAGGGCCAGACCTGGTGAAAGTTGCAGGCCTAGGCCAAGGGACAGACAGTTGATCCAAGATCGAATCAAGGAACTGCGAGAGCTTGTTCCCAATGGATCAAAGGTAACTTCTACCCCTGTATTTCCTCTTTTGAACCCTTTTTTATTTTTTTCATGTATTATGTATTGAAATTTCTGACTGACGCAGTGCAGTATTGATTCACTTTTGGAGCGAACAATTAAGCACATGCTTTTTATGCAAAGTACAACAACCCATGCCCACAAGCTAAATAGATGCTCGGCATCAAAGGTATGAAGTTTAATATTTTACTCAGTCTAACCACCAAAGTCATCATCTTAATTTATCCTTGCTCCTGCCTTCACTTTTTAGCGTATATTATCCATTGTAGTATGACCACTTATCTGGACATTTTTTCGTTAACCGATCTTCTTATACTTTATACATTAATTGGGATTTTAAAAGCTATAAGAGTTGTTCAGGTTGGTGTGGGTGATAAACTCTGCGCGCTAATGATTGGCATAGTTATATGGAGATTTGAGGGACTTGATTATACTAAATGAGATTGAGTGCATCTTTTAGAATTGATTTTCGACAGAAGAAGTGCTGTTCCCTTGGTTGATTAGCCAACTTTTAGACCAAATTGAGAGGATCAACAAAAGCCAAACTTTTTAATGATGAATTGGTTAGTTCAATTTGAATATTCTTGGTTTTAGTTTTTTTTTTGGTTCAGTCAGATGGTCAAGTTGTTGGCATTTATACCAATTTTTCTGTTTCTACTAGAGGTTGTTTTAGTTGGGAAAAATTGTTATTGAGTTTAGAATCTATAAACTACTTCACATGACAAAATTCAAATAACAAAATGCTATAATCAATATTTAACAAGAAAATAATTAGAGTTAAGAAATGTTGTGAAGTCATATTGGTTACGGTTTCTAGTGGGCTCAATATGGCTCCATGGTTAAATCCTTTGGCTCTCTTATCACATTTTTCTCATAAAAATCTATAAACTGCTGACAACCTCAAATTGGTCGTGTTCGGTTTGTAGGGTTTTCTGCAGTTTATGAGTCTCCTTGCACAGCCCTGCCATCGCGACATAATAACAAATTGAAGTGTGCTGGTATCTGGAATCTTTAGTTCTTTTTATGTTCTCTTTTTTAATTTTTGAGCTATGTCCAACATCCCGTCGACTGACCTCCTCCTCTTCCATATTGAGTTTGTTAGGGGACAAGTCATATAATAGTTTTTTGTTTTTTTTATATTTCCATAATACCTTCGTTATAAATTTAATATTTCATAGTGAAGAAATTTATTTTTAGAAGAGGAAAATTTCGAAATATGCTCTTTCCTCAAAAAAAAATTAATAGAATTTCATGCATATTACGATGAAGTACTTGGTTATTGGAAAATAGAATATCTGCAGATATAGAAAAATAATTTTCTTTTCTTAACCATTTATGCTGGAAAAAAAAATCCATGAACTCAGCACTAGAATAGATTATCTACCAGATTTTTAAAAATAGTACTATATGACAATCATTTATTCCTCATTGAAGATTTTAGGAAAATAATCTGTGATCTTGCAGTTGCTTGACAAGGACATGGGTATAGGATCTTCCTGTAATGATCATGGTTTGACCTGGGCTGTGGAAGTGGGAAATAAACCGAAGGCTTGCCCGATAGTTGTAGAAAATATAAATATGAACGGGCAAATGCTGGTGAAGGTAAGGATGCATTTTAATTAGTAATTCCATAAAGCTTTTGCTATAGAAAAATGAAAACTCCCACATTGGCAACAATGAAACCAAGAAATTTCTGAAACTCAAAAAGGGAAAATAGAAAGGCCTGAGTCGAGCATGTTTGGCTAAGCTTAAAAAAAACAGTTACTTTTTATTAACTTTTTATTTCCGTAAATCTTTTAATATGGTACACTTTTTCTTTCAAATGAAACGTTTCACTTACTTTGAAAGTAGCTTTTACCTTATTCTCAAAATAACTTATTTCTTACTTTGACCGATTAAAATAAGTGTTTATTCTAAAACTTATTTACTTATAAGTGAACTTATTAGGCTTAGCCAAATATGCTACGAATCTTTGACCTTAAAGTAAATACATTTTACTGTTGTTCTTATTTCACAATGATCAGAGATGATCGAATCTTAGACATTGAATTATGTACATATTTTTTTTCATTTAATGACTTTCAGTTTGAATGATGCAGATGATATGTGAAGAACACAGCCATTTTCTTGAGGTAGCTGAAACCATCAGAAGTTTGGGTCTGATAATCTTAAAAGGTGTAACAGAAGCCTACGGAAATAAGATGTGGATGTGCTTTGTGATTGAGGTAAAAATATAATTACTAGTTGTGCTAAAGGAATTATGACTCGTAATTTTCTATCTAAGAATTACAAAGAGAATGACGTATATAAAACATAAAAATCACACGAAACCTGGAGAATAGAACATGGAAATATTTCCGTATCTTTAACAAATTCAATTGTTGGGCGTCGAATTGAGTTCAAATCCTGTGTCCTAAATCTTTATTAGATACCAAACTTCTTGCAACATCTGGAAAAACAATAATATTGACATGAAAACTTTTGCGCAGGGACAGAAAAATCGAAGCATGCATCGGATGGATGTATTGTGGTCACTAATGCACCTTTTGCAACTGGAGGAAACTAACTAGCCTTGACGGTTATTTATTTTTACGTAGTTGGATTCTTTCATTGAGGATTCTTGTTCAGTTTGCAGTTTTTGCTCTTTGCTCATTCGACAGTCATTGCTAGCAAAGGCAATAAGGTTCATTGTTTTGATTTCTTCTCCTTAGTGTGTGTGGGAAGTTGAAGTTTTGATTTTCTACTGATGTTTGTTCTTACTTGTGAAATGATTGTTTTATTCTCTTATAATTACTAGTATTGTTTGGAAAAATATGGATAAGCCACTAATGGCTACCTTTATTATGGCTGATTGGCTATATTTAGTCACATTGTTCCTAAGATTGATAGATCCAAGAAAAAGTGGCTTGGTACATTTGGCATATAGCTAGTCGAGATAGATTGAATTATAGGAGTGACGCTACACTGCCAGAAACGAATTTTTCCAGAAAAGAGACAAATATGTGGGGCCCACATTTTTTAATAATATTTTATTTATGTGGGGTTCACATTCATGTGAGTGATTGTATAACTTCTGTGAAAATATTTTCTGTACAAATGGAATTACTCGAAGAATTATAGAGCATGTTTGAACAAAATAATTTATTTATTTATTTAATTTTTTTTAAGGATGAGTGGTTAAAAAGTAAGAAAAATTATTAATTTACGTGTAAAATTATTTTATTGAAAAAATATGTTGCATTATTTGTATGGCGCGTTGTTCGGTAATGTGGCCACTAAATTATAAATTGATACTAAAGAAGAAAAAATGATTTTTTTTTTCCTTATAATATTCTAGCTCAATGAATCTGGCATACATGATAGAACTGAGTTTTTTACCATCTAACTCAAATTTTAAAAGTTGGACCCTCAAATCGTAATGTATATTTCGACTTTTTTTGTACGATTCAATTTTGTAGAATAATGAAATATCTTAAAACCAATGAATATAGATAAAAAGTATAAAACAACTGCACTCTGTTGTGAAATGATTTTTCACTCGTTGGAGTTTGAACATTTTTGTCTTTCGTCGTAAAGCATCTTTTGCGTTCACGTTCATCCCGCTTTTCACAAGTTTTTGGGTCAAAATGTATCGGAATTTACTTGAATTGGCGGGAGTAAAACGTGATATTTACGTGGACAACAACTATGTATATGAATCTTTTTTTATACAGTCCATTAAATTTATTGTTAATTTCGTTAGAAGATATAAAAACTACCCTCTATTGAAATCGCATCACTCTAGAAACTTATCTTTAATTCTAACAAAACAAAACAAAACACATCCTAATTAATTTCAATCAATACCAGTTCCACGTATTGATGTAGGTTCCCTTTTTCAAAATTTCCTTCTCTTAATTTGTTTTCTATGAAAATCAATGCTAAGAACTTAGGTTCCTTTGGCATCACTTCTGATTTTGTTTCTATTTCTTATAAAAGAATTTCATAAAATGTTACTCTAACTATAATATTAAAAACCAATTTTTAAAAGAATTTTAGGGCATGTTCTCTCTACCATTTTTAAACCGTTTTCTGTTTTCAATTTTCCAAAATAGTGAAAACGTGTTCACTTTCCTATTTTCGAAAATCCATTTTTGAAAACAAATTAAAAATTTACAAAGAAAAATCAAAACGACAAACTTGTCGTTTTTCATATTTTCAATTATAATCAAACCACAATTTTCAAAACGCATTTTTGGTGTTTTCAAAACAATTTTTCAAAATGTCAAAGAACATATTTTCAATAATTTCAAAATGGACACTCAAAACACAACCCAAAATGAATTCACAATTCAAAACACAAAATTGAAATACAAAGAAAATAGCCCATTATTTTCCGAAATAACTTCATAAAAAATTGCCTTAACAATAGTATTTGAAAACTAATATTTATAAGAGTTTTATTTATTTTTCGAAAGAATTTTTAGAGGAAGCCACATTGAGCAAGATTTTTGTAAGAGCTCATCTAATTAGGAGATTTACTTTTATAAAATTAATCAAACGGATCGGAAAGCAATCTATGAATTTCATGAACTCTTTTTGACTACTCAAAATTCATGTCAAACATGCCCTTAAATCCATTATACAAACATAGATTAATTTAATGTAAAATATATGATTTTAATTCTACATATGCGGCTACATGTTGGGTCTTGGTCAAATAAATCTTCTAAGGCACTTAACCTCTATGTTTTAACCCTTTGTGGCTTCATCCTGGTAATTGACACGTACTTGTCCTTATTACATTACTTAATTTTCAAATTAAAAAATAAAAAAAAATAAAAAAAATCACTCTCACTCGAAACATAATTTCTCCCTCTAGAAATGGTGACATCTTCATTGTCTTTTAAGGATTTATACTAAATTTCACATCAATCCTTGTATTCTGGTTTGGACTTTGAAGAATTGCCTGCTGTTCAAACTACATTTTAGCTTCATTTGAATACAATAATGGGTTTATTTTGCATTGATTCTTGAGAGTGAATTTTTCTATTTTTCTCTCTTAATCTTGACTCAATGACATTTTCCTCACAATTCATGTTGTCGGTATTGAAAACTGCTGATTTAAATTCTTCATGAGCTGCATTGTTATGTCATATTTTATTGTGTATATGTAGCCATGTCAAAAAGACTCGCCGGCTCTAGCAGCTCGGGCTCGGCTCGAAAAAAATTCGAGCCGGGCCAGGCTCGAGTTCGATTGGCCCGAGCCCGTAAATTAAAAAAAATTTTTTTTTTTTTCTTTTTATTTCCTTAAAAAATCTGCCCAGCAGGCAGCTATTAGCCCTGCAGGTAGCTTTTTTTGTAGCAGCAGATTTTTTTTCTTTTTTTTAAATTCGAGCCGACTGGGGGCCAAAAGCTCGGGCCGAGCCTAATTTTTTTTGCTTGGGCTCGGCTCGGCTAGAGCCAAAAAAAGCTCTGTCCAAAAAAGCTCGGGCTTGGCTCGAGCTTTTTTTTTTTGGGCTCGGGCTCGGGCTCGGCTCGGCTCGGCTCATTGACATCTCTATGTATATGTAATTTTAATTTAATATTAACTATTAATTTAGGAGTTTCATTTACTTATACGAGTTTTCAGCTATCTTATATTTTTGTTGGGTTTATCATCGAGTATCCAAAGACGCTATACATAATTTTCTATACTTGAATCAACTTTGAGAATAATTTGCTCGAGCTCATTATCGAGTTAAACTTATCAGTACTTAGGCCTTGTTTATCATCCATTATTGTGTTGAAAATGGAGTAATGAATAGTATTTTTTGAAAATTGTGTGGTTGAAATTTAAAATAACTTTATTGGTTTGTGTGTAGAATATTTTATTTGGTGAATGTGTGGTGGAGAATCTTACTGTAACAAATAATGTTTTGAAAAAATGGTAGACAAACGGGAGCTTAAATTGCTCTGTAATTATCACTTAATTAGAGTTTTTATTTCCTTAGATTCCTCTATTTGTTAAGGCTCGTACAAAACTATTAATTATTTACAAACTAATAATTAAATTAATCAAGGCAAATATGCAACCAAACAATGAAAGGTGTGCATCTCTTCTAGATTGAGAGAACAAAATGTAGAATATATAAACCAAACCCTAGATACAAAATAATCATCAAACACGTGCGATGGTCCCACGTGCAACCTTTATGTTGGATTGACCAGGCATGAAATAGACATACGTCTTTATCACTTTCCAACACCATCTTTTTCCATTTCAACCAAACATCACCTTTCTTTCAAGCTTCAAAAACCTTACCTGGCTACTAATTAATTTATATTATTTATCAGTAAGAAAACTAGGGAGGTGAGTTTAATACATTGAACTCGATTCGACCGAATATGTCACAGATAAATATTCTATGTTCTTTATTCCTATAATAATATCGGTAGATCTGAATGTAAGATTGATACGTATCCCTTCTTGTACCTTTTTTTTTTTTTTTTGGTATAGATGGCTAATGTGGGGGTCAAAGACAAGCGATATAGAAGGATTTAGCAAAAGAAAAAGAAAATAAAAATTAGAATAAGCATGTTATTATTTTAATTAATTAAGCTAGTTTTTATTTGGCCATTTCTATAATATTTGGCTAGTTCAAGGACTAATTCTTCGACGACGACCTCAATAAATAAATAATTTTTTTTTTTATTGAATTGGGAAGAAATTAATTTCTCAAATTAAAGAATGAACCATTTCGTTCTTCACCTTATTATTTATCAAGCTTATTCTTACACGTTATTTAGGCCTACTTGAGGTTTCTATACCCAAGATAGCCTTCCCCTCAACACGGGCCGGCAAGCACAAACACAAGTTAATGCAATCGAAACTCTAGCAAGAAAGCTTGTAACTAAACATGCATATGATGATACCAGTAGTGTATTTTTCAATAATTGAGGAGTTCTCTTTGCACGTGACAGGATCCTATACTATATATTTTTATTTCTTTGTAATTCTTAATATTTTCGAAAAAACGTCAAAATTTCCAACCATAATAAACATGCCTTAAAGAGTTTCGTGTATCATTTGTAATTATTGAATTAACTATTTTCTTAGCTATACATGGATTTAAAATATACAAAATGGACCCTTAATTTGTCATACACTGGGTCAAGTACCAATGAAGAGATATTAACAAAATAATAGAGGCACACGTGTGGCGTGTTTGTGTTAGGAAGAGTAGGCTTACCAAATTCGCACGTGTACATCAGTCCTCAGGAATCACAACTCCTTATCTCATATTGTTTTAACGTAATTAGTGAATACAAATATATTTGCATACGATGTAAATAGAGATAATTAATTAATTATAGTAATTCCCTTATAAGAGTTTAAATTAATGTGACACGATATTATTTATGCAAACAATTGAATTCATATATGGACAAAATTGAACTTACTGTTTATTCGAAAAAAAAGGTAACAAGAGAGGTAAAACATTTTGATTATATAAAAACACTTTATGGAACGTCATATACCTTTAAACGTGTCCATTCATCTAATGCTCAATGTTTTTCATATAGTTCATAACTTTTTAAATAAATGGCGAGAATATTAGAAAGAGACATACTCGTAAATAAAATAAAATAAAATAAAAAATTAAACACGCCTTTTTCCAACTTATTATATTCATTCGACATGAAAACCTCTCAACATTTGAATCATCGACATACGATACACATGTACCAAAATCTCTGCACGTGTAAGTCATTATGCATGAAATTGAATCATCGACACATGATACACGTGTAGCAAAAGCACTTGTGAGACGAGATTCCTATGATGTTTCAAAGATATTTGGATGGTAAAGATTAAACAAGAAATGGAATTATATACTATAATCTCTATTATGAAAATATACATCGGACTGGTTCTTGTTTATTCATATATTTACATGAATGAGTTGTGACTGTACACAAATAATTAGAACATGCCCTGCACTTGATGGTGGTGGCATCCAACAATTTAGACTTACTTTTTTTTTTTTTAATGAAAATTGATTTGTCAACAACAAATAATTAAGCCATATACATACGTGGTGTAGGAGTGGGTGGTCATGTGTGTGCACTTTTTAGTTTTTAAATGAAATGGTATAAAAGTATCGCAAAAGGTGCAACTTTTAAAGTTTCAATATACACAATTTAAAAATCATTCTGATTTAAGTCTTTTAAATGAATTCGTTCCACACATAACACGACATATTGAATTTTAAATAAACATGAAAAAGTGTCTTTGGAAACAAAAACTCTTGCAAATAGTGGAACCTTAAATTTATATATATGTTTTATAGAAATTTGCAAAATACCCTATACATTACATTTCACATTTTACAAACTATAAATTTACCATTAAATAGACCAAAGTACTCATAATCGATAACAAATCACACCCTTTGTATGACATTAATAAGCAACACATAGCATACCAATATATTTTTTATTTTTTATTCTTTAAAAATCCAACTACTATATCGTTTTCATTTTTTTTTTCATTCATATATCCCTCCATAATCAACATCTAGTTCAAGTCTCACTGCAATATTTTCATGATTTTTTCCTTTTTTTTTTACAATAATATATTTTTATTTAACGATATCTATATATTCTTCTCTTCTACAAATTGTAAAAAATAAAAGAAAAAATAACAAGCGTAAATAAAAGAAATTAATTTTGGCTATAATATAACAACTAATATAAAAAAAATTATTCTAGCTGATTTTTTTTTATTTTTCATATTTACTCACTGAATTAATATTATTGATTAATAATTTAAGAATTTTTATTTATTTTTATGTTGAAAGAGTCCAGAGAAGTATTTTCTCTATTTTTCAATATTTTACTACCTTACTAGAATTAGTCTTTATTAGTTTGATGTTAGAGTTTAGGAAATGAATTTTATAATCTCATCACACACAAAGCATTTAAAGAGAAAAATATTTAATAAAATCAACAATTAAAAAAAGCATGCAAAATCTTACATAAAGTAATATATGTGGTTTGATTATTTATTTCAGTTAAGGGTATTTTTGTCGGTTAAGCTATTTTATAATAACTAGTCAGAGTTGAATGTGTGTTTCACGTTATTCTAAAATGATTTATAAGTGCTGTAAAAATAATATTTGATCATCCATTTACCGTTTTGATCTAAATATGGGAGAAATGCGAGTCTTTAAAAATAAATGTTAATTATTATACATGCACATAAATAGTGAAATGTATACTTAGATGTAAGTATTAGAATTACAACTAATGCATAAATGAAGATGACTAGCAAATACGATACATGAATTAATGTGAATATTAATTTAGAATTAAGACCAATGAATATATACATGACAATGAATGTTAAATCATTTATATTAAATTAATATAATTTAATTTTTAATTAAGTGAAATTGAATGCTAATTAGCATACATGGACATGAATAATGAACCACATTCTTGAATATGAAATACTAATTAATGTTATTTAAATGAATATAAATGTTAATTAACTGAGAAATAATTATAGTGTTTATTACAGTGGTAAATTAAATACATATTGAAAAATGAAAAATAAAATATTATTAAAATAATTGAATTGTAGTAGGGTTATAATCGTTCAAAAAAATAATTCTTACTTGATGGTTTAATATATTATAGATGATATATTTTTAACTTTTTTTTTACACTATTATGCAAACTATAGTATGTAAAATGTGTTATTTATAAAATACAATATGCAAAGTGTAATTATACCTATACATGTATGTGCATTTTGTAATTTTCCTAATTTAAATGAATTTGAAATACTAAACAGGGAGAAAATAGATGTCCAAATTAGTTGAATTCCTCCTACATTATTGTCTTCTAAGTTTTCTTTTTAATAATCCCATAATTTAGTTAACATGCCTTGTTGTCTGTAATATCATTCTTCTCTTTTCATGCTTAAGTGGCCAACAAGTACACATGACTGAAAGCCATTCATTCTTTGTAGAGAGATAATGGCTGCCAGGGAGGCAATAATTTTGATATATTTGAATGAAAAACCCTATTTTGTATTTCCATATGAGTTGTCCAATATCCATCCATTGATTAGCCTTGTCATCAGTCTTTTAAAGTTATACTGACAAATGCTCAAGATTCTAGTTTAGGATGTTAGAGATATGAAATACATGTATTTACTTAAGTTTGGTTTATAAAATATATACATTATATCTTGCATCAATTGGTGCGTGTGTACTAATTTTCCGTGTCAAACAAACATAGAATGTCATCTAAGGCAATTAAAATGAACCTGGCATGTATGAAGGGAAAGAAATACATGTAAGTCTTAAAAGAAGGATAGTGCAGCTATGCTCTCGTGCTTCCCTCATTTAATGATAGAGGGAGATCACGAGCTTGCTATGTGCTGTGAGAAGGGAGGCCTGCGAGTTCAATATCATTATAATGATATCTAAAGTATTTCAATTTTCAGTATCATTTAATGTTATACAGTTGATCTCAACAAACAAATCGACCAGTTTAAGATACAAAAATAGTCACCAAACATTTTCTAAGCCATGGCCTTTCAAAGACTTGAAGCTGCATTACTCTCTCCTCAAGATTCAGTCGCTGGTTCATTATCAGTGTTGGAAGTGGAGGAATAGGTGGTTCTATTCTAGTGTCACTATCTTTTGTTTCATTTGACAAAGTTTTTTATAATAATTTTAGCAAATTTTGATAAAAGTTAATGAAATATGTGGTTGAAAATTTGATGAAATTAATTTTAACCATTATTTTTTAGCAACTTTTTAAGTTATCCTAAACAATCATATGGTGCTTAGTGTAATATTATTGTACTTTTTATTCTCGAAAACAAGAGTAAAAGTTAAAAGCTCTAAGTTTTAGGGAAAAAAAAGTTATATATATTATTCATTCATGATGGAACCAATAAGTGCATGTGTTTATATTCATATCAATTGAAAATGTAAGAAGATGTAGAAAATACAGATTATAAAACAAGCATATGTTCTTCGTGCATATCTAAGGCCTCATTTTACGTCCCTTTTCAATTATCATGTTCGATTTTAACAAATCAATAAAGTCTATGCAAGATTGAAGTGGCCGTGGTGCTAAGATTTATAATTCTTGTCGACGCTTCTAATATCTCATTCTTAAATAATAAGAAATATTATTTCTATGAAATACATAAAACTATAATGAAATAATTTTATTTTATTTTTTCGTATTTCCATCGTTGCATAAATGATTAGCATAAATGATTACAGCTCATTGATGCTACAATATGATATAGAGGTCAAAGTTTAAATGCAATTCGATTAGTTATTTGGAGGGACATAACAAATTTTTGTATTGGATGAGTCAATTAAAATGTGTAGAATTAATAAATTTAATTTATTTTTTCACCTGTCATTTTTGTTCTACACTCACTGCCAGCTCAAGCCTTGTTCAATGATTATATATCAGTGCATTTTAATTCGTGCAGCACTTTAATTCTTTGTCTAGCTTCAAGACAAAGCACCAAAACAGTATATAATTTAATTATATATAAATAATTAAGTACCTCCTTTTTTATTTATTAAAACTTTTAGATAAGTTTGTTAATAATGACAGATAAATATCATGCTTTCGAGTTTTACTAAGAAAAATTTCAGATATCGGGTTATTGATAAAGAAAAAATGAAGAAAGTCACTACATAAAGGGACATATTAAAAGTTAAATGAATAAATTCCTAAAAGGAAAATGTTATTGGTACATAATTGTACTCATATGTGTGTCCATAATAGAAACTCGGTGTTCCTTATTAGTGGGGGGCCCGACAACAATAGCGGGCGCCGGATATCCATTATCGACACCCCTATGGATACAATAGCACAATCCTTCCTAAAATAATCCTAACTAAGGACAACACCTGTTCAATTCTAAATACCTACAATTCAGTTTTCTATTTATGTTAGTTCTTTTGTCCTTTAAGGATCATGAATAGGAATCTTGAATGGAAGTATAAATTAAAATTGAGGGGTTAAAGAGAGCTTCTAAGAGAAAAAAATAATAATGAATTCTGTAGCCCAATAAGGGAACCATATTTAATTAAATAATAATATTATATGATACACTCCTCTTCCCCTCTGGTGTTTATAAACATGGAGATAATGCTTGAAATAAGATAAGAACATAACATTATCATTGAATTAACCCCAAGTAAGATCAATCTAAAGCAATAAGATCAACATCAAAAATGTCAGGATCTGGTTCCCCTTGTGGTGCCTGCAAATTCTTGAGAAGAAAATGTGCTAAGGATTGTGTTTTTGCACCTTATTTCTGCCATGAACAAGGTGTGTCACATTTTGCAGCCATCCATAAGGTTTTTGGTGCAAGCAATGTGTCGAAACTCCTTGCTCATCTTCCACTAAGTGATCGGTGTGAAGCGGCCATCACGATTGCTTACGAAGCTCAGGCTAGGCTTCAAGATCCTATTTATGGCTGTGTTTCTCATATCTTTGCCCTCCAACAACAGGTATGTATTTTCTCTTTTGTTCATTCATGTTGAAATCAAGATTAATGTTAATTCAACCATAATAGTGTGTTTGGTAGGGACGTTTACTGACAGTAATAAAAAGAAAAAAGTTAAATCTTGTTGATCTTGTGAGTCTTGTCCGATACAACATTTGTTGATTCTTAAATTGATTGGCATTTTGCTAATACAATCGTGATGACATAGTTGGCGAGGAAGATTATTGGATAATAGTCGACATCACTAGAGTCATGTCCAATACTAGTGTCAGAAATGCACTGATTGTTATTACATATTCTCAAATTCATTGACATTTTGTTCCTTTTTTTTTTTCAGGTAGTCAATCTCCAAGCCCAATTAGCTTCTCTTAAGGAACAAGCTTCTCAGCCCTTAAATGGCTCCAACAATGGAAAATCTAATGATAAATTTTACGACGAAAGCCATTCTTTCCGACAAGACGTTCTAAGCTGGTTTCAATCCCGCCAAAATCAAGACACAATGCCCACATATTGCACAAACATAGACAATAGCATGACAGACATATTGTATCCTCAAAGGGGCACAATGAACCCTATTGTGAAGTGTGAAAATCCAGTTCTTCCTGTAGCAAACATCTCATATGGCAGTATGGATTCACTTGAAATGCAATCAAATAACAGGCAATGGGCATATCAAAATGACTTTGATGACCTTCAATCAGTGGCCTTCAGATATGTTCAGCATTCATGAGGAATTAGGGTTGAGTAATAATTACAAATATAGATTTATATTGTGTGTGAACTTTACTCTGTCAATTTTTGAATTACTGCTGCTGACTTTCATGATATGCATTTGGAAACCTTAGAAAAGTTTTCTTCAGAAACTTGTTATCCACTATGATTGTTTTCTCAGATTTTGTATAATATCAGTAGAACAGTTATAGAATACTTAAATTATAAGTTTCATACGTAATATCGAATATGATTAAACAATAAGGTGTACAATATTTTCTTCTTTAGTATTGTCTCCCATTCATCTTCACAACAAGCTATAATAATATTATAAGGGCCCGTTTGAAGGGATTTCGAAAAGTTAAAAACTGCTTTTAAGATTAGAAATTAATTTTTAAAATATTTGAATTGTTTTTTGGAAGTACTTTGTTGGATTAGACGGATTTTTTGGGAAGCTGATATAAGATAGTTTTTTCATAAATCTCTTCTACGAGAAATAAAAGTAAAAACAAAAGTCTTATCAAATGCCCTACACCGTTTCGATTTGATGTAATATTGCTTTTCAAAGGACCTATTAAGATCTAAAACCTAGACAAATAAGGCAATGAAAACCTAATTACTTCCTTAATTATGCCACCCTTTAGACATTCTTAAAACTTTTGCATGACTTATAGGTTGACCTATTAGACGTTCTTACACACATTTCTGCATGTTTTTCCAAGTATACATTTCTTAGTTTGTGACCTTAAACTTGCAAGGCTTGATTTTGTTTCTTTCACTCATAAAAGACTCAAAATATAATGTACTCTTCATTATGTATGTTGGATCTCCTAAAGTTTCAAATATCATTAGCTTTGGTTGTTTTAAGGTAGTAACTAGTTACTTTAGTAATGATCCAAAGAAGTACTATGTATATATTCAACATGTTTCGAAGCTATGACCTGAACACCCACGGACGGTTCCACGGCTTGAGCCACCGATTCATATATGAAAAATGAGATATTTGCTCATTTCTCTAATTTGAAATTCTAGTTTCGCCCCCAATCCCATGAACCTTCTACATTTATGAAGTTGTAATGTAATTCATCTATTCAGCTATAGATAGACTTTTGTTTGGCAATAATTTTGTTGCACTAAGAAAAAATCTTAAGAATTATTTGGTAATGCAGACTTTTGGGTTTTGATATCCAATAAATTTCGGAAAATGATGTTAAACAGTTTGGATCATATTTCATAGGACTCGGTTGATGAGTGAAATAACTATCAACATAATCAATTTATAGACTCAACCCGAAAACAACTCGAGTCATTGGAAGCAACATTAATCATGACCATTATAACTCTTGGATGGTCATTTTAATGTCCTGGCCCAATTATCTTAGTGTTGACCCATTAGTTGGATAATTTTGGCCCAAGTCTTGGTAACCTAAACTAACCTATATATACCAACTTTCATAGTGTTGGAAACGTGTGTGTGCTTTTTGAATATACTAGAGAGAAACTGTGGCTGCTTCCCGTCTCCTTCTTCGTGCCTTCGCCTTCTCTCTGCCTTTGTGGCCTTTTGCAAACACTACCATATTTGTGTTCCTTGTGGATATGTTAGAAGTGGCAACTAAAGTGATAGGAGTAGCTGTAGGTTGGAGTCAATTGATAGCGGTTTGATATTGGTAAGTTGAGTTGAGCCCGGATTTCCCAAATTGAAGGTCAATTTCTCTGCATGGACTTTGCAATATTAAATAGTCAATGTTAGTCTGATGTTCATTATACTATATATATATATTAGACCATATTAAGGAAGAAAGATTATATATATACACTCCAAATGATTAAGCATTTGAGGTCTCCCGTTCAAGTCAAAATTAACGGAATAATTCACGTGAAAAACAGAGTACCAACATGGCAATGATATTGCATACACTTGGAAAGTTAATTACGTGAATGCTACATGAACTTCACCCGTAATATCGAAATCAAACATGAACTTTATCCCATGTATCAACACCAGATATGAACGGTACTTGTACACGGTTGATTGATACTAAAGTTTGAAAGAAGTTTGACAACTAAAAGAGAATTAGAGTCAAAATTCTTAAATCAATACGCAAGGTTTACAACAAAGCCAGGGAGTCCAAACACATCAATAGAAGCCTTGGGAAGAATATTTTATGTACTATGTACGAGCCAACCATTGTCAACACAAGCCATTGGAAGAATATTTCATAATTGTTGTCCTATAACAACAAAGCTAGGGAGTCCAAAGACGCCAACACACTATAATTGTGGTCCTAGCTGTTGACGATGAACTAGTAATTATGTTACAAGAAACTCATCAATTTTATATACTGTGTATGAGCTAATCTCTATACACCCAAATCATGTACAACATAAGCTCGATGATAATATTCATATATTAATTTAAAAATAAAATTGCAGTGGAATTGATTGTAAGTATAAATTAGACTGACATGTTAAACATCTCGTTTGATAACATTAGCTATTAGAAAATGAGTACATGTATTTATTAAATCTTGTTTTTAATAGTATACTAGTCATTGGAGTTTGCAGCTGGTACGTAGCTTCACTTTTCCTACTCATGAACGGATTTACACAGGAAAAAAGTCATTTGTCCCGACTCAATAACCGAGACAAAGACAGTTGGCGCCCCCATTTGGAGGGGAGGGGGGCTGTGGCTCTCCAATAACTGGTGCCCCTGTTTATGTCTCGATCATTGAGTCAGGACATAAAGCAGTGCTCAAAATTTTTGAGTTTTTTTCATCACTTTTCTCATTTGCCCAAGTGTTTGTCTTCCACCTTCTACCTCCCAACTTCTTTGAAGCCCTAATCCATACTTAGGCTTGCCATTTTTACAAAATAATTCCCATTTTGCACTTCTTGTAGAATTACAGATTAAAGATCAAGATTTTGATACTCGGTAAGGGAGAAGTCATTGATAGCATTTATGGTCTACTTCTGTCTTGGTAGTCAATGATAGATCTAGGATATTGAGTGAGTTAGGACAGTCGTTGGTAGTTAACGGTCACAATAGTAAGATTTTTTTTATAATATTTAATTAAATAAAAATTTGAATAAAAATTAAATAAAAAATAGAAGTACATGGAATTGAATTCCATACCTCTCACATACAAAGTGAGCTACACTCTTTTGTTGAAAGTTATAATTATTAGTTAATATTTAATTACTATTTAATATATTCAAAAATAAGGAGGAGAGTGCAATTGAATGGACTCGAACCCATGTATTTTAGGTGCAAAAGCGAATGCCCTTTCATATAAGCTATATGCCCTTTTGTTAAATGTTGGTACAATAACATACATATACATACATACATATATATAACATAAATATTCATTAATCTTTTTCCCCAGCGAATCCAGCACGGGGGATCGCGTTGGATCTGTTCCTGTTGGTAGTGGTTTTGGATGACTCTAGAACTTTTAAAAACACATCTGTTTATGCCGAGATTTTGTGGAAACAATAGGTACTTGTCTTGATCATTACCACATGAAAAAAGCTTGGATTGAAGATACCATGTTTCTTTGTTGGATTTTCTTTCTAGGCAATGTTAACATTCATCTGTTTTCCTCACTTTTTCGAATTAGAACCTAGAGTGCCTTGAAGTGCATAGCCTAACCCCGGTTATTGTACGGACATCCCTTTCGAAGAGCAACACCAATGTTTCGGGTTCCTGGTGGAAATATCATCAGTGGGATTACAAATTGTTACGAAAAAGTGAGAATAGACAATGGATTATTTTGGCCATGGACAAATAGGGATGCCAACTGGTGCCCCCTATAGGTGGAGGCATGGTTGGAACAGGCCCCCCATGTGGCCTTGGACAAATAACAGGGTGGTCCATAGACAATATATAAATAAGAACAAGAACACAAGATTTCAGAAGAAATTTAAGAAAGGAAAACATCACGGATAGAGGAAGAGGAATTCACTAGATTTGAAAAAAAAAAAGAGTACAAAATGTGCGATTAGTCCAAATGATAATACAATGAACCTAAAATACATCATATCTATATATAAGATGCGAAAATAATAAAATAGGTCCATACCAGTGGGCTCTACCCCTGTACCCCCATAGGGATCAGTGGTGGGCTACAAGCGCTACCATCACATACCTTCATTTTTTTCATAATTTTAGTTTCATCACATATGTCGCACCGCGAGCTTTTCAATCCAGGCAAACAGAATTTGGATCACTGTATAACGCAAATTTTGCCAACATACAGTTAGAAACAGCTATTGTACATGTGTTACTGGCATTGAAGCGATCGAAGCTATTGCCGATCTTATGAAAGCTAACAATGCTCGTAAAGAGGCTAATGATGGTTAGTGTTTCTCCTTTGATAGTGTACATTGAGCAAAAATCCAAAGAAAGCTATTAGGTTGGAGGTTTAAAATTCTCGCATCATATGCAAAATTTTTAAAGGATCATACATCGTTGGTAGATAATATTAACATGCTTTAATGCCGCCGTTAGCTTTTAGAAGTTTTATTTACATGCGACAAATCACTAGTTTCATATTTAAGAGATACAAATTCCATGTTGCGAATATAAGTTCAAAATGTTTTTTTGAAAGTGTTTCTAAAGTACCGTATTATTAAAATTAGATGGCCCTCATTTGAAACCTCGGTAAATCCTTGTTTGACAATCATTATTTGAAAAAAATAGAGTTTTGAATAGTATTTTTTAAGAGAATGCGTGGTTAAAATGTAAAGAAAAAGTTGAGTTTATATGCAGAATATTTTATTGTTTGAATATATGGTTGAAAATGAGTATCTAGAAAAAAAATCAAAAATAATGATTGTCAAACAGGGGCTAATTTTGAATATTTGAATTATGGTTTATTATTCACTTAGAATTTTATTCATTATCACCCAGACAGATTATTGTTGGAAATTTAATCCCGAAAAATGCGAAAAACAAAAATGTTCTTTAATTTGGGATAAGGGTATTTTCTATATTACTATATGTTACAAATCAATACAATTAATCACGTGTCATTTATAGCATATTAGTGATTAATTTCATCCGGTTGAAGAATTCAAGAATCTGAACCTCTAGCTTTGGACATGTCATTTGATCTTCTTGAATTGCTTGGGCACCAAGATCTGACAAGAACACTAAAACAAGAATTTTGCAACGTGTACAGAAAAAGTTCTGCCAGAATTTCTACAGAAATAGAGTTCCATTAATGTTTGAAAATCTCATATTCGACTCTAAGTCGTCTCTACATATGAGTAGGAATTAGGATAGGAGGATCGTGGCTTGTAGAGATTTAACGGGAATGAGTCCCTATTTGACGTGGAATGAAAATTGTTATCGTTATAATTTGAAAAATAGCAGCACTAATTGATCACATTTCGTAGAATTACCAAAATACCCTTTTGACATTTAATATACGTTGTTTGAAAGAAGGATAGTTATGATAATTTACCAAATGTTTAGTCAGAAATTACGATTGAAAAGAGCCAGCCATACATTTCCAATCGTCCAAATTTGAATCAATTTTTTTTTTTTTTTGAAAATCTCCCCCAGAGTTTAAGTAAACAATTAATTTCAACAAAAAATTTCATGAAGCTTGCAATTTTTATCAATTGTTCAACCATATATTTTATTAATTTTTATCCAAATCTACAAAAAAAATTTGATTTTTAGCTATACCAAATAGGGCTAAATTATAAAAAAGATTTGAAGAGTCGATATCATTTTGTTTCTTTTGTATTTTTAAAACTATTTGGAAATTGAGACTTGAAAATTTGTTTAGCACTCACACACGTTTGGTTCATATTCTTTAAAATTCATTATTGTTCAAACTTGTTTTCAAT
The DNA here is from genome assembly GCA_903798255.1 of Fraxinus quadrangulata. Classification (NCBI taxonomy): domain Eukaryota; kingdom Viridiplantae; phylum Streptophyta; class Magnoliopsida; order Lamiales; family Oleaceae; genus Fraxinus; species Fraxinus quadrangulata. Next base: position 72,156 of record CAIGRB010134569.1, read on the forward strand.
TTCCCGTTCTTTTAATAAAATGATTTTGCACGTGGATCCATAACTTTTTCAATTTATTAATCACATTCTTTAAAAATATCAATTTTCACAAAATTTATTATCAAAACATTTACATCAAATAGGCCCTAAAAACTGTTTGATCATATGTGGCTACACAGATTGTGTCAAGCTTCCGTTCATGTAGCTTGACTCGATACGATTCATTTCAAATTTTTATACTGCGCTTACTTTTTTATTACATTTGTGGCATAGTCAATCAAGAATGAAATGAATATCGCAAAAGGGGGTGAATAGATTTACAATTTTAGAATATAAATTTATAATCATTTTACTTTCCACTGCGTAGCGTGTCGGTTGCACTAGATGCACATGTTTGGAATCTGGAAGTCAAATAATGACGGTACTTGGCAACAAAATCTTCTTTGGATATCATTTCTTCATTACTTTATTAAGAAAAGTTCTAACTTTTTTTGTAGCACTCTAATCATAATTAAAGATTCATCGATAATGCTATTTGTAGGCCATCACATTGATACAAAAGGACGCAATGCACTACGGATTATTCAGAGTATAAACGCCATTTCGTATCTTGCTTTTGATACTTTTAATTTTATGATATTTTAAAAAGAAGTAGACAGTTGATTCTTATATTTTTGTGCATCGTGAGAAAAGTGATTGCCTATGAAGTTTACTTGCTAAAGTTATCCCAATTCAATCGTGTAGAATTGAGTTCATGGTACGTATTTATTTATTTATCCAGCTTGTTGAAGATAATATTGCTCAGTAAAGGAGGAGAAAAGAAAACCAAAATTCCTCTCTTTCACCTCTGGTCTTGCCTGCCGTTGTTTAACAGCAAATTTCTCTAATAATCATCTAATAATTGCCACGTTAATTAATTTCCCAGCAAATCTGCAGCTGCAAAAGGACCCACCAAATTCAACCCGGACCCCTTATTGCTTCCTTCTTTATTTTATTATTTTAATTTTTCACTTACCCTGCTCCCTCCCTCTCTTTCTCTCTTTTTCTCTAATGAAGCAACATGAAGAGGGAATCATTCTTGGAGATTTTAAGGTCACAACCATGAAATTTTCATGTTAGAACTCTTTTGCTTAGTGGGTTTCATCAAGATCAGTTTTTGTTTCATCCATCTAATTTTCTCGCGCCGGGTACAAGTGCATTATGTCTTTCTCTAAACAGTTTAACATAAATGTTACTAATAAGTAAATCTACTTCTAGTTTATGATGTCTTTCCTTTCTGAAATTTTTGTGGGTAAGAGAAAAAAATCTGTTTGCTTTTGAGCTGTTCTTGGTTTGGTTAAATTTCAGCATTTTAGCTTACAGGGAAGCTTTAATCGAATTAGATTCAGGGACATTTGTGATGATTGTTGTCATTTCCCTATTTTCTTTGGTTTATTAATGCAATTCTTTTTTCTATGATGGAAATGATCAAGGAATTGAATTTTATTTGTAGTTGAGACTGGCTGTATTTTTTGGTGACTAAAGACTGAAGAGAAAAGAAGTTAATTTGTGAAACAAGATCATAGTATTTTTGAGCAAATTGTTGTAAGTTTTGTACATTTTTCCTCTATATATGGCAATGAGTTAAATGTCACATACTGCCTTTAGAAGGAAATCGACTTAACAGAGTGTTCAAGCTGAGACGTTCTTAGTAGTTTCTACTAGTCTTCGTATGCCAGCTTCGAATATCTGCTGTGAGGATGCATCAATATTATTCGAGTGATGATAAGGATTTGATGAACATGAATATGAGTACATGATACGGATATATATTTATTTCGTTCTTTCTTTATGTGTTTTTTAATCAATTGTATATCTCAATGGCGTTCGAGTTTTTATTTTTGCAAATAGGATTCATGTAGCAGAGCTCAAAATTTTCGATAACAAGGCTTAGTTTGTTGTTATCGCAAATAACTTTAATTTCCTGTCAAATAACAAATAGAACATTGTTTTTATTGCTTTAGTTAATTTGTGTGTTGTTGTGTTGCTTTGTCCTTATATTCTGGACATGGTTGACTCGTTTTTTTATTATCAATAAAAAAAAATGATCCAAGTGATATAACAATTATTTTGAAAACAAAAGAAACATCTGACATCATTATTGTGAAACATGGGCACCTGTCTAACATAATAAACTAAAATCTCTTCACATATGTTATTCTGATTAGTCATTCTTTGACTTCTTTAAACAGGTCAATGGACATAAAATCTGTACAATGCCTTTCTGATAGAATTTATCGATTTAGTCATCTGGTATCATGTCTTGTATCAAAGACTATGCTGGTTGAGAAGAATTATAGAAGTATCGTTTCTTTCTTGAAGCATTTGAAACCATTACTCGATCATGTAGCTGACCTCAAAGTACATCCCAAAGAAATTTTTAGTAAAGAGTGTGAAGAACTTGATGCAGCCATCCACGAGGCTATGGAATTCCTTGAGAAATGGTTTCCGAAGAAGAGCAAGATACTTTTTGTGAGTAACATCTAGGCTTCTGTGTTTCATTCTTTGAAAATATCAAGAATTGATCTTACAAAATTCTCATAAACAAGTGGAATCCAATAAGAAGACCTTTAAAGTTTGATTATATTAACACTTTTTAACAACCATAAATCAATTATGATTTGCAACTTTAATCACAAGCTATTTATCTTAGTTTCACAAGCTCACTATCTCCTTTTCCTTTGTTTATTACTTCCAGATGCTGCAAAGTGAACCCTTGGTCCTGAGAATACGGATCTCCTCTGTAAAGATATGTTGCATTTTGTGTAGACTAATTGAATCATCACCATCTACTTCTATCGTATCTGATACTCAGGTAGTGATATGGCTCGAATATTTTCCTTTTAATTCTGGTTTCTCCTTTGATTAGTTTCTTTTTCCATTGAACTATGTCCATTTTCATTCATGTGGTGTTACTAGTTGGGCTGCATCTTAATGGCATTAAGAGTGTGAGTTATATTCAAATTCTTTTCCAGTACTGTATGCAGGAATCTCGAAAACTGTATTTAGAAGAAATGTCCCAAGAGATAGAAGAGGTTCTTAAAAGCCAAAGAGAAGGGAAAATTCCTCGTTCTGAACATCTCATGACAATAATCCAGTACCTAAACTTGACATCAGATGATGAAGTCATGAATGAGTCTATTGCATTGGAAAAGGAGAGAACGAAAGCTGAAGACAATAAATTGGAAGGGGGCTTAGATCAGATCCATGATACCATTTGCCTTATGTCTCATATTCGTGATTGCATTGTTAAACTCAAGAACTTTAAGGCTATAAATGGCATTAAAATTCCTCCTTATTTCCAATGTCCTTTATCTTTGGAACTCATGTTGGATCCAGTAATTGTTGCATCTGGCCAAACATACGAGAGGGATGCCATTCAAAAATGGTTTGATCACGGGTTATACGCATGCCCTAAAACTTGTCAAAAGCTCTCACACCAAAACCTGATTCCCAATTATACAGTTAAGGCTCTGATAGCAAATTGGTGTGAGGAAAATAAAATAAAACTCTCCAACAACCCTGACGGTGCAAATGATTTATCTGTCCAATCCCATTCTGAGCATATCGGCCACGACGATGATCTCCAATATCCTTTACAAAGAACAAATTCAACATCAAGAACCTGTTCCGAAGTTATACATGGTATTGAGAAGCAAAAGGCCAACAATTCTTCTAGATTCAGTGAGGAAGATGTTGGTGTCTTCAGGTACAAGGAAACAATCTTTGACCACTCGTCCCCTGAACCTTCGTATTTACACAGCAGTAGTGAATCGGCATCTAGTGCCATTTTCAGTATTGATTATGTCCCTACAGCATCAACTGAAATCTCAAGGATATCGAGTAAGCAAGATAATGTGAGTGATAGATCAGGGGATGTAACATCTGATTATTGCACTCACTCTCCTTCAATTAAGAATTCTGGGGTACCTCCTTCGAATAAGAGTAACGGGGTATCTCCGTCTTTGTCTGGGAAACAATATCACAGCTCGAAAGCTATGGCTGAGATGTCTATGAGTGGAAACCATAAACTCTCTAGAACATTCTCATTTTCTTCAGAATCAGGGTGTAACGATATGACTACAACTTCCCATGTTGAAAAACTTGTTAAAGACTTGAAGAGCGGATTGCTTGAACTGCAAACTGCAGCTGCAGAACAATTACGGTTTCTTGCGAAGTACAACATGGAGAATCGGATCATTATAGGCCGCTGTGGGGCAATTGCTCCATTAATTTCCTTGTTACACTCAGATGTGAAGCTAACTCAAGAGCATGCAGTTACTGCACTTCTGAACTTATCAATTAATGAAAAGATCAAGGGTTTTATTGCGGAAGAAGGAGCACTTGAACCTCTTATCCACGTTCTGAGAACTGGTAATGCGGGAGCCAAAGAGAATTCTGCGGCAACTATTTTTAGTCTCTCTTTTTTGGACGAGTACAGGATAAAGATTGGTCGATCAGGTGCTGTAAAAGCATTGGTTGAGCTTTTAGCATCCGGTACTGTAAGAGGGAAGAAAGATGCTGCAACCGCCTTATTTAACCTGTCAATCTATCATGAAAATAAGGCTCGTGTAGTACAAGCTGGAGCTGTGAAGTATCTGGTTGAGTTGATGGATCCTGGATCAGAAATGGTAGATAAAGCTGTAGCTGTTCTTGCAAATTTGTCTACTAATGCAGAGGGATGCTCGGCTATTGCTCAAGAAAGGGGCATACCATTACTGGTTGAGATTGTTGAAACAGGATCCCAACGGGGAAAGGAAAATGCTTCCTCGATACTCTTGCAACTGTGCATTACTAGTCCTAAATATTGTCTGATGGTTTTGCAAGAAGGAGCAGTCCCACCTCTTGTTGCATTGTCTCAGTCTGGCACAACAAGAGCAAAGGAGAAGGTATGGCCGTTTACCAAAATTTCCTGCTTATTCTGAGGTTGTCTTTGTATCTAACCGTTAAATGGAGTTTCAAATTCATGACAATTGATTTACAGCCCTATTTGGGTTCAAATTTTTTTTTTTCTCTCTTGGTTTTTATTTTTATATTTCGTTTTTCTTTTCTTTTTTGTGGGGGTGGGGTGGAATCTGCAACAAACGTGTTCTAGTATATATCAAGGCTTGCATCATTTCATAAGTCCCAACTTTTATGTTGATGCACGTAGTTGTGGATAATGTGAAAAATAACGTGTTTTGTTTTCCTTTCTTTATTATGGAGCAGGCACAACAGCTTCTTAGTCACTTCAGGAATCAGCGTGAGGGTTCTGTAGCAAGGGGAAGGTCGCGAAATAGAAAAGTCACTGATTTATTCATGCATTACTCTGCTGCTTCTTGAGGCTATCATAGGTAACCTATCGTCTCTGGCGGTTTCTCGAATACTTTTTGCCCCATTGTATGTCCTTTTGTAACATGTTGGTGTAATACGAAAATGGAAGTAGATCATTTGGTTTACAACTCTACAATTGGCTATTCCTTCCAGTGAGGTTTTGGCTTTTTGTTGCTCCGGGTTTTGCTGCTATGATGCAAGTAGCTTTGTGTATATGCTTAGACTCCTCTCATATGGTGATTTTGTTAAGATTTCATGTTAATTTTTTCTGATGCAAGTTGCTTCGCACTCAGAATCTACAGATTCTAACCTGAAAATCCACCATGAAAAAGAAAGATAGTGTTTAGTTGTTAAGGCTTAGAGTTCCATCTTAAAAGTCAACTTTATTAAGAAGAATAGTTCAAACTCTTATAAGGTAGTCTATGTTTTCATCTTTATTCGATATGAGAGTTTATTCCTTGACATGTCCCCATAAGATAGTTGTTCGTTTAAGCTTACAAATATTGAAATTTGCATGCTCATTTTTTGAGCATTTTGGGTTCCATTTTAAAAAGTCAATCTTATTAAGAGCATTAGCACAAATCCTTATAAATTTATCTTTATTTTAGGAGTGGACATAATTTCACTTGGTTCTGGTTTCAGAAGAACCTATCCATGTACCAATGGTTTTTTATAATGGAACCAAATGGTTTCTTATAACATATGGAACCAAATCGGAACCGAACCATTCAATTCAAGTTTGGTTTGGCTTGATTCTAGTTTCATTAGTATTTGAGAAAAAAGAGAGAACATTTGAGGAAGAAGAATTGAAAGTCGAGGCTTCAATTTCAAAAATTCATGCAACGGTGATGACTGAGTGCGACATTGGAGGGCGGGCGATAGTTGTTGGTTTCCATGTGAGTCTATGTATAAATTGAGAATGAGAGAAAATGATAAATGAATTAGGTTCTCCAATATCCACATTGAGAAATGAAAAATCGAATGTACATGATCTTTTTGTCTTTGATTTTTAATTGAATTTTGAATTTTTTGATGTGAATTGTGATTCACTAATTTGTAATATATATATAATCGAACCAGAAACAGAATCAAATAGTTCTCAGTTCTAAGAATTAGAATTATTGACCTCAAAAAATACGTCAATAGAATCTCGATCACCTCCCTTTCATGTAAGCATTACCTGCACGTTGAAACACACCGTTAGAAGGCAAAGGTCGTCAGTCGGGAAAAATGTCCGACGACCGTTTGCTCTAACGGTGAAGTCAACTGTCGGACAAAATATAAAAAGTGCAAGAGACATGAGAGAAGGTGTTAGAATGCTTACCTTAATTGTGAAATGAATCTCTCTCTCTCTCACACACACACACACACACACACACATATATATATATATATATTGAAATGAAAATGGGGCAAGTGATGTTAATGGGCCGAGTCCAAGCCCAAGACGAAGTTACTTAGTTTAATAGGTTCAATCCAATGAATAATCGATGTCATGTTGGCATATATGAGTCCCCCTCTGTCACGCGTATGCCACACAATTTATGGATGTAACAATAATCTTCCAAGTCTAAGTCGTATATTCATGTACGGGTCGGACTTCAAAATATAAGCTGTCAAGTAGGTAAGTCTTACAGATTGCCTCGGAAATATGAGTAGTTGCAATGAGCTAGGACTACGAACTGCTTCGAAAATATGCGTCAATCCTAAATAGTCGAGGACTTACGAATTGCCATTAGGAAGTAAAGGTTGTCGATCGAGAAAAAAGTTCAGCTACCGCTCACACTCTGACGGTCAAGTCAATTGCCAGACAAAAGAGAAATGAATGCAAGAGACGGGTGGGGAGATTTGGCTAGGGTTAGAATTCATACCTTGATTGCGAATGAACTCACAAATATATAGAATAATGTAAATGGGCCAAGTGGGTTAATGGATCGGGCCCAAGCCCAATATGATGTTGCTTGAATCCATTTGAATTATTGATGCCATGTCGGCATATATGGGACCCCCTCCGTCTGAACATGCCACATAATTTATATGTGTAACAATAGTCCCCCCAAGTCTGAGTCGTACGTTCATGTGCCACATCTTGATGCACTAAGAGTGCAACTAAATTCAGATTCTTTCACTGTAAAAACTGAATTTTGAAGAAATATCCCATGACATCACCAGCCTTCAGAGCCATATATCTTTTCTCGATGTTACATTACCATTCCTTTTTCTTTTTCTCATAGCGATTGAGTTTCGACAAAGTTCAAAGAAAGGGTGGGAAGTTGATAAAGAATTGATTTCAAACCACAATGCTATAGCAGATGGAAAAAACTAGGGGAGTTGACCATTTGCATGAATGACTATTGTCAAAACAATATGACAAGGAAAATTGAATTGGATTGGTGAAATCTTATGTCCTAACACTTTAATCTCACTTGATTTTCCTAAGTCGAGTAGTTTAGTTGATTTCTCATTGCCTTGGTTATAATTTGGTTTTAAACCAACAAAATTCGATATTTCAAATAAATATAGAGTTAGTTAATTTTGGTAATTGGTAGATTATCCGATATTCCGGTGACGACGCTCAATTATTTCACTTTGTTTCATGTTCGACTCGCACACTTGCAAAATTCAAGCAACAATCTCCTAATGTGTTTTTCAAGAAGATTATGGAATCTTGTGAATGAGTATTGATTATCGGGAACTCAACAAAATTGCTATCGAAAATAAAGAGTAAATTTGTACACCGATCAATGATAAAAATAAGTTTAGATAGTGTATTATTTTTCTAAGATGATGTAAAAAAGTACACAACTCATAATTATATTTATCGTCTAGGATCCTTATGTATGTATGCTAAATTTAAGAGATGGACAATATTTATAAAACTCTAACAAATCATGAATTATTCTATAGCTAAATTGTCAATGATTAGATGTTAAATATACTCCTAGAGCATAAACCCTAATAGTGAGTTTGATATGACATGAAAAAGCAAGCTATATATGGTTGATTGCAATCCATTCTTGAAGACATTCCATCAATCAATAAGGTTGATTCTTCATAACTCTTATCGACTATGAATCCATGATCATCCTTCTATTTGGCATGAATTATTTTGCTCGACTCATTTATCAATCATGTCTTCATCGGACTAGAGAGTTACTCGGGTTTGGGCATCGAGGAGCCACTCGAGGAAGAAGTCACATTTTGGTCGGCACCATAGTTGCTATAGTCATCTTCGTCATTGTGAAATACTCTACATAACACCCAATGTGCCTGTCAATATCATGATGTATATCAATATTAGATCGACACAATGGAACTAATGTATATCGCGGGTGCAATGAATGTACATAAGAAATCAAATACTTCAAATTTGAACCCAACTTAGTAAAAGTAAAAATAAAGGTGTTTTAGGGTTATAGGAACACACGCGTAAAATTTTATAGGACGAGGGAAAGAAAAATATGGGCATATATAATATTGGTTAATTCAAGAGTTTCGAATAAATCTCTTTTTAACATTTTTTTTCTCAATTTAAGGGCTCGTTTGGCATAACTTTTATATTTGCTTTTGCTTTTTATAGAAAAGCTTTTGGATGAAGATATCTTAATTTTTGTTTGAAAACTAATTTTTAACAGTATTTACTATTTCGAAAGTATTTTTAGAGGAAATCACGTTGGACAGTTTCCTCTAAAAGTTCTTCTAATTACTAGAAACATTTTGGATCTCAAAAACTCCTTTTGACTTTTCCAAAGTCATGCCAACGGGGCTTAAGTAACTTTCCATAACCTTTTATTTCTATATCTAGAGAGCATATTTGATAGCTCTTTAGAAACTATAAGGTGAGAGGATTAAAGGAGGTATTAGAACTAGGAGGCACCTGAGGGTTGTTCACCAGAAATTCATGCATGACCCAACCTGTTTTCATTCCATTAGGAGCTCTATTTGTGTAGAAAATTAATGTCTTTCTCTTCCCAACTACAGCTCGAGTCCTCTCATCAAGCACTGCCTGATCTTTTCCGATGGATTTCCAGTAGCCAGAGGTCGTCACCCTATTCTTTTGAAACCCAATCGAGCGATCTCGGAAGCTGAAGAAATACCACTCTTTCGAATTCAACTTTGCCACCTCTAAACAACCATGGATACAAGTTAAGAAATATCTTAAATAAGGCTTTAATTAAAATGTGGATTGTTTATTCGACACACATGATATATGTACTCTGAACATTTTTCTCTCTTTTTTTCAACCACCCAAACCCAAAATTTTTCCTTATTTTTTAATCACACTTTCTCCATCAATCTACTATTTAAAAATGTATCTTTGCCAAATAATGGAGCTCAAACAAGGGCAAATATGTAGAAAAAAATTTGGATTTTGACAAGTTGAATACGTATGAAAAGTCATTTGACAATAGTACGTCAAGGCCATTATAAAGGTTACAAGAATATATTAAAGGCTTGTTTGACGTAGTTTTTTTGAGAAAAAATGTATTTTTAGAATGTGTAGTTAAAAAGTAGGAAAAGTTATGGGTTAATATACAAAATTATTTTATTAGAAGAATGCGTAATTAAAAAATAAATTTAGAAAAAATGAGTTTTAAATAATCCGTATAAAAAGTAGTGGCTAAAATAATATCAATTTGACTAATCATACATCAAGGGATCAACCTCCACGATTCTCTCAGAACATTTATCTATTCGTATATCATGTCAAACTACGTCTTTTTTGAGTCTTAATTGGATCAAATTGTTCGTTAACTTAATGAGTTATAATACCATATTAATACTTGAAATTCCATTTTAAAATGTCAATATTATTACAAAAGAAAATAATAATAAATATATAGTTCAAACTCTTATAAGTTGATCTATAATTTCTTCTTTATTCAATGTGGGTCGTGAGATTTATCCCTTAATAAACTGCGTTTGTGTGGAGGAAGGACACATGGACGATAAAGGAGACCTACCGGGGAGACACCATGGCTCAGTATTATTCAGGTCAATTTCCACCAGAGGTTTTTGGATAATTTCTTCATTAGCATTCTTTTTGAGAAGATAATGAGACACTAACTCATCGTCCGTCGGATCGAACACGTAACCTGGAGGCAGATTATCTACAAAGTTTCTTAGAGCCATTTTTTTCAAAGATGTTGGGATTTCTTTTGTTAAGATGCATATGAAGAAATTCTTACATTATACTTATTTAAACCAAAGACAATAATAAATCTTTTTGCGGGCACGAGGGAAGAATTCTTAATGCAATAAAGACTCGAATTCAAATCATTATTATGATAGAATCTCCAAATTACTCCATTTAATTAAGACTTTAAAAGAAATATATGTGCTTACTCACATTTGATCGAGGCATAAATATTGTATATTTTGGTGCATTAAGTCCCCGTTTGACCCCCATTTTTTTTCATTACATTACATTAATTTTTCTCTCTTCATTTCAACCAGACATTTATCAAATAAAATAATATTACATATAAATCTAAAACTTTTCATTACTTTTCTACCACATTCTCCCATCAATCACTATTCCAAAATTTTTCAACACCCAAAAATGGGGGCCAAACATGTGCTTAAATGAGAATTTTGTTTACTCAAATTTGTTGGGAGGTATTAAGTAAAGTATGATAATATGAATTAACTAATCGATTTTAACTAATTGATACTCAAATTAAAAGTCGTGATATGGCCCATATTTGAGCCACATTAAAATTTTCATTTTCATTATTCTACTCATTTTCAACAATACACTCTTCAATAAAATAATATTTTCCATCACATCAATAATTTTTCATTTTTTTTCAACCACACATTCTCCATCAATCTACTATTTCAAATATATTTTTCCAAAATAATGTGGTTCAAACATACTCATAGTGGAATTTGAACCTACAATGTCGAGTGAACATGGGGACCAATTAATTTGTGCTTATGATAATTTGCACTGTACATGCATCAAGTGATAAAAATTAAGTATTAGGATATTTTTAATTTAAATTCGTCTACTACACCTAGATATATGGACTTCTACATTTACTCACAGCCTCATCTATAAATATCAAATACTAGTACAATTAATGTGCCAACAAAACTTCCATTATGTCCATGAGACATTGCTACATGTACATAAAGATTGATATTTAATTTACACTCATGTAAGTTGGCAGATTTTGGTATATTAATCTTGACAACTTCTTTTTCAATCAAGTGTCAGATTTTTGACACGTAAGAGGGTGTCAATCAAGGTATACACTTTATGTGTACAAGTAGTTTAACCATATGTACAATAAAGGAGAAATGAAGAAATGTTCAATAACTATATATACAGGCTTATAACTCGTATTCCACAATCACTAAACAATGTCTCATGGTCACGAAATTTGTAACAATTCAAGCTTATGTATTCAAGTCATTATATTATACGTATTGCCTACTTTGATAGAGTTTTTGCCAATCTTACTCATCACGACTTTATGTCGCTTCTGTAGGATTCGAATTCATAAGAACATATAATATAACGGTTTGGACACAGAGGTGTGTGTTTTCGCAACGATCCAGCCTTTATACTTAAGTCATTATATCATACATATCGTTAGCTTTAAGAGAGCATTTCTCCATCTTACTCCACAAATTTTTATCATATTCCCCATGATTCAAATCCAAGATTTCTACCTTGTAAGATTTGAGTTAAATCCTAGTACCATTAAAGTAATCATGGTGCCAATTTAGCAACTTACTCAATTGGTACTATGATTTAACTAAGACCCTGTTTGACAACCAATTTACGAAACTCTTTTTTTTTTTAATTCATTTTCAACAAAACGTTCTCACAATAAAATATTCTGCATGTAAGTCAAAAAAAATTTCTACTTTTTAACCACACATTCTTTGAAAAATCACTATTCCATAACTCATTTTTCTCCGAAAACCTTTTTTTAATGGTTGTCAAACATAGGTTTAAATCTCTCTTTTAAGGCAAAAATCTTGGATTTGAATCACAAGGACACATAGAACTCCGTGAATAATATGGATAGAGAATCTTCCAAAGATGACGGTACATATGATATAACAACTTATTCACAGAGATCCAATCATTACAAAATAGAACCCACAATATATATGGATCACAAATAGTGAATAACATGACAACCCTTAGTCACCACATCCAGCACTAAGCTAAATATGTTGCAATATAAAAAGCTATTTAGGAGTACTTATGGTTAAAAGTTATACTTAGTAAATTGATTATCATGTATCATAGCGTTTTATTGTTTAGTGATAGTCAAAATGTATTGATGCTCTATAAGAATTGTGTTTACAATCATACTACTATACATCATGGTTGATAATAAATTGACACTAAAAATCCAAGAATAACTGACTAAGAAGATGGTGAATTGGTTAGTTAAAACATATTTAAAGAATTAATTTAAATTCAAGCAAGTAAAGACTAAACAGATGCTCAAATAAGAAAACAAAAAGTAAAAGGGAATAGATGATGTAAACGATATAATTATGGAGATTCGATCCAAAACAATGATCTACATCTTCTATTACCAAGGTCTCCGGCAAAAGTAAGGCATTTTCACTATATTGATTGATTTATGATACAATCTAACTCTTTATAACACTTCCGATAACTTACAAATAAGGATTATCGATCATTATACAATATTAAATTTTACAGGACCTCAATATGACCTACACCATTGAGCTTTACGGGACCTTAATTTGACCCACAAGTATAACAAAATAATTTTATAATGAAACTCCTCCCCTGGTAAATGATACAAACAAATTAAGTACCAAGAGAGACTAGCACTTCAATAAATAGCAACAAATGATAACTCAAAAATTAGGTGAAAACTTTGATAAATATGATAATTAAAAATTAGATACAATCAATCAAAATTTTTCAGTGAGAAAATGAAGAAGAATTAAATGCATGTTAAGTTTAAAAATTTTCTCAAATATTTCTCTCTTTTAATGAATGGTAGTAATAAATTAAGTTCTAAGAGAGATGAGAAACTTTGATGAATGTGATAATTAAAAATTTGATTCAATCAATCATGATTTTCAATATGAAGAAGTGAAAGAAAATAGATGCAATAAATGTTTAAAAGAACAAAAAAAAGAGATGAAAGACTTTGATAAAAATGATGAAAACAGTTTGAATTAATTAAAGTTTTTTTATATAAATAAATAAATTAAATGAATGCAATTTAAACTTAAATTAAATGAATGCAATATATATTTCACTCAATGCTCTTAAAACACTTGTGAAGAATGTAAAGAGTGAAGGTATTTATAAACTTCAAAAATTAAATTACTCTGTCGAACCAGACAATCAATCGGACATCCGTCTTTGGATCTGAAATACCAAAATAGCCATTATGCATATGAAATCTAACGGTAAAAAGTCCAACCGTTGCATCAACCGGACATCCGCATGGACGAATAAGACGTCCACCTTTCACGAATTTATTAATAAAAATTTTACAAAACTATTTGGGGATCCGAACGACCAACAGGACAAGCAATCGGACGTCCACATACTCATATTGGACTTCCAATCGTTGCGACCAATTTTTCCGTTTTTGACCCGTTTGATCCGATTGGAATGTTTTGACAAAATGTGAACTTTTGAATAGTGTTTTTTTAAACTAGTAAATGATATTTTAAAAATATGATCTAAGTTAAAACATTATTTTGAAAATCAATTTTTCTTTTAATGAAAACATTTTATGCAAGTATAATCAAAATAGTTTTTAGTGCACAAGGTGATTTTTGAGTTTTTATCATTCATTGCTAAAAATCAAATTATTAATACTTTTACATTTGAACTAAGAAATCTAATTTTTGATCTTGTTTCGAAATTTGACTCTAAGCTCTCATTTTGATCTTCATTAACGTTTGGCCATTAAGCTTTTGATCTTAATCTTTCTTTGACATTTGTCTTTTAAGATCTCTTGACGACGATCAATCAATTTATCGTTGGATGCTTTGAACACTATAATCACTTTAAATTTAGAAAACAAGATTAACTTGTTTATTATAATCAAAACTTTAAACTTATAATAAATCATAGGTCAACAAACACTCTTCCATGTGAACAATCTACACCAATAATTTTAAACACATCCATTCCATCACTGCCCAGATTCCTTCCTCTTAAGGGGATGTCATCCTCAATGTCAACCAAGGATATACATCTAACTTAATTTTTGTGCTTATCATATAAGGTCAAAGCATATAGAGGTCAAGTATCATTGAAAGAGTATCTAAAAGAGAACTATTAAATATTTCTTTTGATGAAAAACCGCTAATATGGAGACTAAGGTTCTTACAAGTAAATTCATTATATTACCGCTTGCAACACTAATTGATGGTTTCAGACTTTCAGTGGTATTGCAGTCCTCCTTGAGACAATCTCAAGTAACAACTCAAGACGGAAATAAAATAAAATAAAATTTGAAATTGTAGTAAGCTATTCAAAATGAATCATTTATAAGTTTTCAGCGTTTTTAGGTAATTGCTAGCTTATAGTTGCATTTCGCACTAAGAGTGAAACCTGTAGCACTAGCCATAAAAATGAATTATTTTCGGTGAAAAAGTAAGGGTGAAGGAATCTAGCATTAGCCATCATTTAATATCAATAGAAACTGCAAACGGAGTGCAAACATAAATTACAGGCCAACGGTAAAACGATCAATTCCATAAATCTTGGGTAAATGAAAAGTAAAGCTACATTTCTCCTCTTGATGATACAAAAGGCCAAAGTGAGTACATTGGGTACTCAGTACTTGGGAGGCGGATGTTGGGTAGGAAGTAAACCAAAGCGCTTCTTCAGGAGAACTCTTTGCCTCGAGTATTTGTCATCAGGTGAGAAGCGGGCTGCAATTGGGAAAGAGAGACATTAGAAGGATGTGGTGAATTATCTTTGCTAGACCATGATTACTAGTTTAACAAAGCCGTATCAGAAAACTAGAAGAGCATCATTTCCCGGTTTTATTGCTATTACTTTTTTGTTATTTGCAAAGACGAAAAATCATGTGTGATGACATAAAGATAGGGAGTAAGAGTTCTTATTTTCCAGCAAGCGTGTTTGTTTGATATGATTTCTTCTACTTTATCAATTTAACGTTTCCTTAGAAGACGAAAAAATTCACAAAAACTTGGTTAGGAAAAATGCTCTACTCAAAGATGCATCCCTCATATTGTAACACGACACGAGAGTACACAAGTACGTTGATAGCAGTAGGAAAAGTTTCAATTGAATAGTGGAGAACAAAAGTTTTTTGCTATTCAGAGAAATTTGTAGCTACAATCCATCAGCATAACATAGACGAGTAATATGCACCATCTAATTGATAAGGTTGCACTCTAAGATGAGAGTTGCTTTCTTATACTTCATTATACTCAGATTGAAGTTTTAATGGCACGGGTGATAGACCGGCAGACTCTCTAATTCCGAGAATGCAATTATGAATGTAAGATTCCATTATCTATCATTTATTCAGACAGCAAATTACTCGACCACTCTCACTGTCAAGTGAGCAAAATATTCATTTTATTACCATACAAAATATTAATTTAATTACCCCACACACATGCGCGCGCCAATTGGATGCCCATATTTATTGTAAAAGGGAAGTCTGGGTACATTACATCTAAGATAAAGATTCATAATGATTCAGAAAAAATACCAGGATGAGCAGATTCTGTGGCCAACCCCAATGGTGATTCCTTCTGCATGAAGAAAAGCAATCGTAAAACAGTCGAAATATATGAAGCTTTTCTTTTCTTTTTAGTAGAGAAAACAAGATGGTAAACTTTGTTAAAAGTTCAGGGAAATTCTTTCGAACAAGTACCCACCCCGCATTATGCATTAAATTGCTATTCAGTAAGTACACTACGAATGTTGATTAAAATCGAGCCAACTCTCAAACTTACTGCTTATTAAAACTAGTATCTGCAACCATCTATCATCAAATTCGGGAAACCATGATATCACTCTTGTGGGCATTACAAGCACGGCAAAATTACTTAAAACACAAACTGCATTTTAATTATTAAAAATTAGGTACAACAGGTAGTGAATTTTAATTTACCATCACAGCATTACCTAGAGCTGGAATCAATTATTGAACATGTAAACTATGCCTATAACCTGAAACAGCGCGATAATATCATGGAAAATTACATATTTACATAAAATATTCAAGAATCGAGACAATCAAGAGGCAGACCTTAGTAGTGTAAACTTTATCCCCATTTTCATTAATGTAAAATTGGAGATACATCTTTACTGATACTCCTCCTGCATCGTAGTAAAAACAAACACCAAAGAAAGTATTGAGGAAAATATAATAATCCAATTGAATAAAAAAGCAAAGCCAAGAGTTCACTGATTTAATTCAACTTAAATCCTAAAAACATAACCGGAAAACTTCAATGGGATTGTGAGAATAATTTCCAATAGAATAGAAATTAAAGAACAGTAATATTATACCGGTGTTTGCGGCTTGAGTTCTGAGCTCTACGATGGAGAATGAATAACAGAGGCGACTACCAATTAGGGTTTCTGATTAAAACCCGAGATAGGGGCAAATCCGGTAGCTTATAGAATGGTAGGGGCAAAAATGTCCCTTTGCTGTTTACACACGTGGCATATGTGAGGTAATAATATGGGTGATTGTACCCATGTTTGTCGTCGATTTTATCATACATTATTTGCTATATTCTACATAAAAATTAATAAAATTATTTTATTTTTCAACCACACATTATTCAAAAAATACTATTTAAAATTCTATTTCTTCTCCTAAAATGGGAGACAAACAAACACTATATTTACCACGTTACTTTATAAATACACAATAATTTAATTAGATTACAGGTCATTTACCTTTATTCGTTATCTTTTTCTTTACGGATTTTTATTTTTAATATTTCATTGATCATAAAATTTTATCATTGATCATTAGTTTTGTTCAGAAAAATATTGTTAACGTACTTTAAAATAAGAGTCAAATATTTTATCGCATTTTTATATTGTTATTTATTTTGCTTATTTAATAATACAATGGATAAATGAGCCTTTTTGCTCTATCTTAAAAAAAATGGAAGTAAATCATAATCAGAAACAATTTATGTTAATTTGTAAATAAAAATACGATGAAAAAAAGTTTAAAACATAAATGTGATAATGTGTAAATGTTATGAACATTTTATACTCTGCCTCTGTTTGGGCCTTATTATTCTCAAAATTCATTTTTTCAACACTCATTTTCAATCACTAATTCTCTCATAAAATAATTTTACACGCAAATTCAATATGCTTTCATGTTTTTCAAACACACATTCTAAAACTCTTTAATATTCCAAAATGCATTTTTTGTAATCTAATTATTAAAAATTACACTTCTGTTTTGTTACTTCATCACGTGTTAATTACAGTAGAAGTTCTGAATTTTTGCACAAGTTTGCATTTATGTCTTTAATTTTTATTTTTATTTTTTTTGTAGCATTCTTATATTTAATCTTCAATTAATTAAAATGCTGATGACAATTGTTTTCGAAGTATTCTTTTAGCATAAAAAAAAAAAATTTGTCTACTTTTTTATTTTTATTTTACTTTATTTTAAAATATGAAGGACGAATAAATATTTTTACTCCCTCTTGGTATATTTTTTTGCCATCAAGACAAGACGTTTTATTAATAGAAAGCTAATGATAAAAACATTCGAAAGAGGTTGGGGGACATTTGTGTAAATGAAAATAATGTGAATAGAACCTATATATTAGTCAAGTTAATTATTTTGAGACTACTCCTCATTCTATTTATCTCAGTAGTATGTATCCCTAAATTTTAAAAATGAGCAAATTAGTGATTGCTCATTTAGGGTGTGTTTGAATCCCATTTTAAAGAAGTATAAATTCTGGAATAGTGATTGAAGA
>CAIGRB010134569.1:90649-126587 GCA_903798255.1 Fraxinus quadrangulata
CAAGCTTCATGAACCACGAGCTCTTGAGCTAAGCTCGGTCCAAGAGTAACGAGTCGAGTCGGCTCGTGACGAGCAAGAGCCGGCTCGGCCCATATAAGCACGAGCTCGGCTCTTGCTCGTCACGAGCCGACTCGACTCGTTACTCTTGGATCGAGCTTAGCTCACGAGCTCGTGGTTCATGAAGCTTGTCTTCATGAGTAGAGATGGCAAAGTACCTCGCCTTCACTTGTGCCCCATTAAATCAGAGCGGGGACAATAAACGTGATCCATGCCGAATCTTTTAAATTTATTTTATTTTTATATTTTTAAAAATAAAATCGCTTATTAAAAGAATAGTAATAATAATAATTAAACGGCTTGTAAATGCGGATATTTTAATCTTGTTATGCCTCTCGAAAATTCACGACTAGACAGTGACACGAACGGTAGAACTTTCAACATCATGCCCACCTCGTTGACATCCTTATTTGACAAACAGTAATGCTATTCATCCACATTGGGTTTGATTATTAGTGTAGTTGGTAATTACATGCCATTAAATGATATATTCATTTAAATGACTCGTTTAATTGAATCTATCATTTAATGCGTTATAATTATTATCTAAACTGGTGCTCAACCTCAATTGGGATGAATAACATTATTCTTTAACAAATAGGTCTTATTTCCACTTAGTTTTTTATGTGAGTAATTTATTTGCTCGTATAAGTCATGTTAAAAAATGGCCCTCTCTATAGTTCTAATTGCATAACTTCATCAATCAATGTCCGCCCTAAACAAAAGGTAAAATAAATCGAAGAATACAATATGTCCATGAAATGGATTTTTCCAAATAAAAAAGCTCGAGAAGCTAACATGGACCTCACTCTATTTTCGTGTCAAGGAGTAAAGTAACAGCGACCATGTCAACTTGTCGGAACAAAACTTTTACATCATAAGGCTAACTCGTATCCAGAGCAAATTGAAAACTTGATTCCAAAAGCCTTCAAGGTACACTAGGAATCACATTTTGCTATTCGGAATATGACGCTTTGATAAAAATCAGGCCCTCTCTAAGACCTAAGTGCTTGCACATGTACATCCTCCAACAAGAAGAGCTGAGTAGTCTTTTAGCCAATGCCGCCGCCACCACCACTTCACAGTCCACCGTGCACCTGTCCTCCCAATTTCGCTATCTCCACTGCCTCTTTGTAGCCACCGCCTTAGCTCCTTCCCTAAACAATCCATCACCTCTTTTCAACAATGCCACCAGCCGGCCTTTTTCCCACAAAGCATTATATACCTAATTCCACCTTCTCAAATTCCCTTAGCGGTCTAGAAAACACTTAGCCCCTATTTGGGCTCTATTAAAATGCGATTTTGGAAAAAAATGTATTTTGAAATAATGATTTTTTAGAAAATATATGATTAAATATAAGATTTTTTTTTTTTTTTTGAATTTATGTGTAATATTATTTTATGAAAAAATGTATAGTTGAAAATAAGTTTTGAAAAAAATACACTTTTGAAATAATAGAGCCGATGGGTCAAATATTTTAACATGTCATTCCTCACTCTCCATCTAAGCTCCATTTGCAACTTCTTCCAGCCCCAAATGATACTTTTCCAAAGAAATACGACCCCCATTTTTCCATGGCCCATCGTCCATACTATGACTTCCGCTATCCCCAAGGAGATTAATGTTATTTATATTAAGTGTGAAGAACATCGATCTATGATATTAGAGTCATTGCCATATGATATAATAAAGTCGTTATACATTTTCATTCATTAGGCAATACTTAACATTACGCGAGTTAACAGTGAATATCATTATTCCCTCCACAATCAATTCCACCGTCCCCCGCAATTGATTGATAATTATTGACCTATCTTGTTGGTTTAACATTACGCGAGTTAATTCCACCTCAAGTTAGATTTACGATTATCGATCAGTTCTACCGCAGCCACTATTATCATTTAGTTCCACACGACCTACTCAATCTTCACATGATATACACAAGAATATTTGTCTAGCGACATGTTAATCCACTGAAAACGAATGTACTGTAGATTCACCCCGTCATTCCAAAATCCATCGAATGAGATCATTACATATGGCAATTCAAGATTAGAATCCACGTCTCCTCCTCTTTTTTTTTTCTGCAACTTTCTTGCAAAAATTCTTGAAATCGAAATCTCATCAATTGAATTCCACAAAAACGTCGAAACGATGTCATATGAGGAGGACGAGGAGACTTTCGAGCATACCCTGTTGGTAGTCCGGGAAGTATCCGTTTTCAAAATCCCGCCCCGATCCACGAGCGGCGGGTACAAATGCGGCGAGTGGTTACAGTCCGACAAGATCTGGACGGGTCGGCTCCGGGTGGTGTCGTGCAAGACCCGCTGCGAGATCCGCCTCGAGGATCCGAATTCCGGCGAGCTGTTCGCTGCCTGTTTCGTGAATCCGGGTCAAAGAGATAGCTCCGTTGAATCGGTATTGGACTCTTCGAGATACTTCGTGTTGAAGATCGAGGATGGGCAAGGGAAGCACGCATTCGTAGGATTAGGGTTTAACGAGAGAAATGAAGCGTTCGATTTCAATGTCGCTCTTTCGGATCACGAGAAGTATGTGAAGAGAGAGGGCGACAAGGATGTTGGTGTCAATGGTGGTGGTGAGGGGGGTAATGAGGAGAATCATATTGATATTCATCCTGCTGTTAATCATAGATTGAAGGTAATTTCTTTACTTTTCTTGAACTTCTGGAGTTTTGTGAAAGGCTTAAATATGATTAGAGGATTAAGTTAGAAATATTAAATTTTGGAAGTAATTATTGGAACTGCTTAATGGTTGATAATTCAGTTTGATGTGACTATTTTAATAGTTGAGATAATAGTAGAACTGACAAACAGTTTCCAATTTAGTTTTCCTGGTTTTAGAGGGAAAAAAGGATAACGGCATTGATAAATGCGTGACCTATAGTTCATATATGGCGTGTAAGTTTTGGTTGTTTGATCTGTAGGAAGGGGAAACTATTCGGATAAATGTGAAGAATAAAGTATCTGGCGGTGCGGGCATGCTTTCAGCTGCGGGGTTATCTAGTGGGCTTTCTGGAACTGGGAAATCTAAAACCCTTAGCCTTGCACCACCACCTAGTGGAGGAGGGAAGATTAGGTCTCCTCTTCCGCCCCCACCCAACGATCCTGCTGCAGCTAGGATTAGTTCTCCTGGCCATGACACTGCTGCGAGGGGATCCAAGGAAACTGTGAGGCAGTCAAATGATCCTCTATCTGATCTCTCTCAACTCGAGGTATGTCTTCATTTTCTCTTCTCTAAGCCGCTTCATCAACGTGCATGTTTTGGAATTGGCAAATATAATATAAGTGGCACAACTCTGAACTTAATGTTCCGAATTTCTTGTTTTATGCTTCCATGGATCTTATATATGAAGGCTGAATTTTATTTATTTTTTTAAATAGTTTTGAAAATTGAGATGGATGGGTGACGCTGTTATATTTTCTCTCTTCCACACCTCTTTCCAGTTGGTGATAAATTATATCAATTATTAGATCTGCTGGTGCATTTTGGCAATTATTAGATTTGAAAACAAAGTCCCCAAACCTCAATGTGTTCTCTTTGCCACCGGCGCAGTCACGTATTCCTTGGTAACAGAACTTGTATCAATTCTGGTTTTACTACGTTAAGATGGACGACCAACTTTTTAGGGACCAAATACTGATGAAATTTTTTGGAATTGAATTGTATTTTTCATGCAAAATTTTTCTTTGGTAATTGATGGAATTTCATTATTCTGCTATAATTCAACACTTGATGCTGGAATCACCAACCTATTTATCAATTTGTGTTTTACTTAATGCCAGTTCTTAGAAAGTTATAAATGGTGCTGATAATCTCTAAAACATACTGTTAATAGATGAATAACATCACAGGGAGCCTCAAAGAGAGGGAGAGGGCTTAGCTAAGGGTGGTAATTACAGCTTTTTGATATCAAGCCATCATTTGTCGGTGTCATTTTCAGTTCTATACACGTGAACAAATGGTAGATAATTATGCCTATATATAGATAAATGAAGAAAATTAGAAGTCTAACTTGCAATGTCAATAATTTCTCAAATTAGATTCACATAACAAAATTAGTAATTACTATTATGAGGAAGAACAACCTAGAAGTCTCCTGTAACATCACTACTACAGTACTACTGGAATCTTTATCTGATTCCCCTATTATCTTCCTCATCGCTGCCAGTTTCTCTCAATCTTCCTCACCATCCTCCACTTGCAATAGTTCCTTCTCCTTAGATGCAGGAAAAAGTTGAAAAAAATTGTTCTAGGCTATAAAATATAGCACAAAAAGTTAAGGACAACAATAAAATAAAAAGTTAGTAAAGGTATGCTGAGGCATGGGTCTTGAAAATGGCACTCAAGTTGTAAGTTTCAAGGTATATAATGAAAACCTCTTGTGAGGTGTAAGCCTCAAATAGCTTTTTTACACAATGTTCAACATAAGGACAATAATTATTTACAATTTTGTACATTACATTGTAATTTTTTAGAGACAAACTCTTGCTCTAAATACTCTCTCATGAATTTTATGACATTATCTTTTGAAAGCTGACTGGATATGATGTCCACTTTTTTAAAGTTCACTCCCCAGTTCCCTGAAATAAACTCTTCCACTTTAACTTCTCAAATTACTGCTCACTTTCAACCAAAAAAAAAAAAACCATTTTCTCCCTTTCTTGACTTTTGTATCTTCTCTTTCTTTTTCTCTATTTCTGACTCTTTTCAGCTTACTGCCAACTGATACACCAAAGAACACTGCCGCAGTTCTCCTGGACCATCACTGACATAGTTCTCTCCCCCGATCTCCATCTGCTCTTCCTCAATGAAAGTCCCTGTTAACAGAGTTGCACAACTAGGAAGAAACTATTTGACCAATTCTACAATCTAACTCTCTCAGTCCACCTCTCGGATTGGTTGCTTCTCTCTCTCTCATCTTACTTAATTCTGGCTGCAATTCGTAGGATTTTTTCATATTGCTATTAGTTATCTTTTAGATTTTGCATAGATGGTAACAATGGTGATGAAGATGTACTTGTGGAGCTGAGGACTGTGGATGGTGGTGGTTTTTCTAGCTATTAGGAGATTAGATGTCATGCGAGCGAGATTATGTTTTCTGTTGGTTGATGAAGTGATATTGAAGTTTCGGTTATTATTATTTGGAATTTACTGGTGCAATAGCAGTGGCCTGAACTAGTTTTATTTTGTATGAAATGATTCTCTTCTCTGCATATTTAGGAGTTAAAAATTTTCTCCGTGGCATGTTTTCTTGTCTTACTGTGCATTATTAGTTATACGATGCAAGCGGTCCTTGCACTTTTAAGCGAACAAATTATTTAACGGTGTCTTTCGTGTTGGCATCTGCAGAGGAACCTTCCCGCCAGCGCTGGATCAGGGTCAGCTAAAACCTCTGCAGCCGGCTGGGCAGCATTTTGATAATGTGGTCGGTACTTTTGTTGGTTGTTGTATTAAGAAAGATGAGATAATGAAAGTAAATGTTATTTCAAAAAAATATTTATCATTTGCTCCTTTTTTGGAAAATAATGATTCTCAGAAATTGTTAATATGCGAGTTTGACATGGGGTTTTACCATAATTTGAGATAAAGACTAGGTTTGTCCATGAACTTAATAGAAATCTTGCAAACGGTTTAGCCACTAACATTGATTCCGTCCACAAAAACTATTGACGATAAAATTGGCTAATTTAATATATGCTTTTTATGAATGTCAACTAAATATTGTAAGTAAATTGCTCCCGATTACTCAATCGTTTTATAATCAAAGTTATTCTTTGATAAATGATCACTATGAGTTAGACTCANCGTCTCTCTCGATTATCAGTCACCCTCAACCCATATAAGTAAATAAACCCCCCCCCCCAAAAAAAAAAAGGGGGGAAAAGGGGAAACAATTACTCTTCATCAGCCGACTCCCATCTCCACCCTACCTTACTAGACCCTACCAAAACTTGGCCATTGCCATCGTTGCCTAACCTCCACCATGGTTTTCAAAAATCCGTAGGATTTTCGCCCTCGTCAGAGTCGAAAAAACTCATTGGTCCAATCTTATAACTGCAACAATTTTCCCTCCTTGGTCCAATCATACAACTTATAATCTTAGTAATTTATATTTTCCTTCCTCAAATCATCATAACAGCGATAATACAGTTCAAGTGACTTCTATCCAGTCTCAAACTATATTCCACTAGCACAATTATACAGAATATACAAAACCCACTTCAAATTTGCCATTTAAGTCAAAATTTCTTGTATCAATGGTTTTTTTCTACTGGACAAGCATTTTTTCGATGTGCTCTTCGTGACAAAATCTTCAATACCACTTCCTTTCTCTTCACCCCCAAAATAATGAAAAATGAGAACAGCTAAGTACAGGATCAGTTTCACCACCACCACCACGAATGTTGGCGGTGAAATTTGAATAATATAGGATGGTGGATGAGAATGGGTGATACCGTGATGGCGGAGGATTTTGAGGAGGGGGTATAAAATGGAAGTGGTGGAGAATTGGGACGGAGATCGGCGGTGGCAGAAGTGGACCAGCGGTACTATGGTGGATGTGAGATTTTTTTATGGCTTTCTATTCAATCTTTCTGTCGACAAACATACTCTCTGTCTCATTTATGTATACTTATTTTATTTTTTATACGGATTAAAAAATCTTATTTAATATTATTGAAAAAATAATTTTTGCTAAAAATATTTCTTGTTTACCGTTATTTAATTATCAATAACTAGTAGTAAATTATTATGGAAATAGTAAAGATATAATGATATATTAATAAATGAACAAGATATAACATTATTAATAAAGAAATAAGACTATATATTTGAAACAAGAAAATAAGGAAAGAGAACTTAGGACACAGAATAATAGAAAAACCATCAGAAAATCTCCCTAGTTAATCGGGAAAGAATTGGATTACATGGGTGTGTTCTTTTTTTTTTTTATTTTCCTTTGTTTTTGTTCTTTGTTTTTATTTATTTTAAATCAAACTAAGGTTAAAATCTTCATTTTACTTAAAAAAAATGACTCTTTAACCGTCTGATCATTTCCGTAAAAAATGACCTTTGGTGCAGATGTTTGAAAGGCTTATAACTCCAGGTGTTAAAAAATAAATAAATAAATAAAAATTCAAGATCCTATCATCGCAACCTTCAAAAGTTCGAGACCTCACGTACAATTTACACTAAAAATTTAAAAGTTAAAAGACCATTTTCGAGCCCGCATGTCTGTAATTTTAAGAATGGACAAGATGTTTAACCTTTTCATTGTTGCCTGTATAAACATGGCCGTTGGTCCATGTGCATATAAATCGAATGCACAGCTCAGATCATTCATATAATAGAAATTTGCCCTCTCCAATCATTCATATAATCCATTTTTCATCATTAATGACCAACAACTCCATATAGTGATGTTAAATGATAGTATATTGCCCCTATAATTGAAGATTTCCTTTTCTCAACCAACAACTCCATATAGTGATGTTAAATGATAGTATATTGCCCCTATAATTGAAGATTTCCTTTTCTCAATTTTCAAAATTCTACACAAAATATTCATCATATATGATATTAGATGCAACAAACTTGAAAGGAAGAATCTAAAAATAAATTCAGAAAGTTATGAATTTTTGTATGTATAAGAAGACAAATAAACACAGTAGGGAAAAACATACCCATACACAGATCGTTGAGTTGAGGGTTGAACTGACCCAATGCTTCTATGTCAAAAAGGGTAAAATAGACAGTTAAAAGACCATTCTTGATCTTGCCCTTCAAACAAAGTCATGGTACCACAATTTGCAAGAGAAGGAAATACCATTTGCGCTTCAGAGGTGATTGCCCAACATTATCAATATTTTCAATATTGTTCTGAAGACACTGGCAGAAACACGAGTCGAATAATTGCAAAATGCAAGGGGCTTCTCGTAGATATCAAACTTGTATGTAGCACACCTCAGGAAAAGGTTTTCAACTATTCTAAATCTTCTCAAAAGACAAACGCTAATTGTACTGAAAGCATGCAAAATTTATTCTGTACAGCACAGTACAGCACATCTTCTGGTTAAGCGATAGTTGTGAAAAATAATTACGACGGCACCTCATGTTCTACAATTAGAGAAGGGGAAAAAATTTCTTACCTGAATGTTCACTGCTCCTGGTACTCCAGCTTCAGAACCCAAAAGGACCCGTTAGGGTTTTTCTTTAAAATAGCTATCTCCTTTAAAAGATTCTTAAACAGTGGTAGATCTTTTGATGGTATCCTGTCTTTGAAATGCTCGACAATGCTGACTGAATCTGTGCTTCCACCTTTCCGTTGGATAAATGTACAAATTTGACGAATCAATACTTCTGGCTGCGATCCGAAGGTGTTCGATGATCTAGAAGGCCCGTTACTTGTAGATCTTTCACGGCCACCAGAAGTTGAAGCCATGCCAAACTGATGCTCAAGCCCATCACTAACGGCTGTTTCTTGGTTTCCTCTAATCTTAGCCAGCAACTCGGCTGAGGACAATGCTTTACCTGATGATGCCCCAGCAGTACTCTGGTATTGCCTGCTGGCTTCATTATTTGGTACGTCTTCCAATGGCCTTGAATTGGTTAATAATCGGGAATTAACAGTTGACCCAAATTTCCTTCTGACAGATGATGGTGCACCAGCAGCACCCGATTTTCCCGTCCAGGTTGGAACAGTTATACTTTCTTGGTTTCTAAGTATTCGTGAATGGCGCAGCGCTTCAGCAGCTCTCTGTGCAACTTGGGAAGCTTCTTCCTCAAGCTTTGTCTTGTCTTCATCATGAGCATTCAAGATAGCGTCATGGTTCACAGCACTCTGGATAAGGAAAACACAACCATAGCAGAAAAGTTACTTATGCATCCCGTGGAGGCGGGGAACAAAAAGACGAGTAAGAAGCAAAAGTATTCATATAACCAGCAATGGTTTGTATTGACTTCTTTATTCTGTAAGAATAATCTTGGAATAAATATAGAAAGGAGAGGTAATCGAAGGGATAAAACACGAAAGTGAGAAAGAAAGTTATCTCTCGCCAAGAGAAGGTAAAACAATTTATTTCATACGCTCATTTTTAGGTATAGTGACCAGTAAGACAATTGATCTTACATTAGAGAAATTCTATGTGGCCTCAACTCCATATAGTTTTCATGACATACAAAAGGCATTAAGCAAATGTAAAAAACCCGAGAACATATAGTGTAGTTATCACTTATCAGTACCAGCTAGCTAAGAATATCGTTTTATGCCCATTTCGCTACCAAGTAAGCCAACTAAAACGGGATTCCACAAAAGAACATGCTACAACATTTATATTCAAAGAAAATAAATGACAAAGCAACAGGAAAGTACGTGAATCCCATGAGCATCAAAAAGACTCTGCAGAAAGCTTGTATCTTCATCTACATCACCAGGACCGGCTGTTTCTTCACCATTAGCCTCTGAATTATGCCCCAAGACAGTTGTGGAACCATTAGGATCTGATTTGGAGGCTTTCTCAGAATCCGGCTTATCCTGTTTATTTTTATGGGCCCCCACAACATCTACTTCTTCCAACAACTGACCAAAAATACTAGATGTTTCTGTAGAGAGACCATTTTCATCCTCATTTAACGTGAAAAGATCCTTCATATCACGAGCTTTGAAAAATCTTCTCTGCCGTGGATTCTTCAATATTTTATTGGTAAGGAAATGTTTGTAGATCTGCCTGTGATACACCTTCTCTTCAATTGTTCCACGAGTAATCAATCTATAAACTGTAACGTCCTTTCTTTGACCAATACGCCAAGCACGCTCCCGGGCCTGTCTTAAACAACTGCTATCATAAGCAATGTAGTATCACAATAACTTAATAAGGATATCACCGGATAAAAGCATTTGAATACAGCCTCAACAAATTCAGTGGCAAAAAATCACGTCACAAGTGAAAGATAATTTCATCCCATCCCAAACCCAAAGAAGAAAGTATTTTTGTAAAATTTACAAAAATTGGACGATGTTATTTGAGTCTCAAAATTCTAAACTCATGATAAGCAATCGAAATTCATCTGGATAAATTTGTTAAAACGATCAAACAAAACAGACCTGCATATCAGTCGAGGGGTTCCAGTCAGGGTCAAAAATGATCACCCTGTTGGCACCAGTCAAGTTTGTTCCCAGGCCACCAACCTTGGTCGTCAAAATAAAAATGAACACATCCGCAGAATTGTTAAATTCATCTATCAGAGCCATTCTCTGTTTTACAGGAGTGAGACCATCCATTCGCCTGTAATTATAGCCACCAGCAATCAAAAAATTCTCAAGAATATCAAGCATCTGTTGAGTTTGTGAAAAAAGAAGAACACGGTGTCCCTGCTCATTCCACACTTTAAGCACTTGGGCAACAACTTTCATTTTTCCACTACGTTCAGGATTTCCGTAGTCTGGATTCCCTTGAGAATGTTCTCTCTCAAGTAGATCAGGATGGTTGCAAATCTTACGCATCACATCAATTCCATACAGAGAGTTCCTGTTTCCATCAAAAATTTGTTCAACCTCAGAGCTAGCAAGAAAAGCACGATATACAGATCGCTGCCCTGGAGTGAGACTGCAAAAGAGGACATGTTCAGTCTTCTTTGGAAGATGAGCATTCACATCAGCCTTCATCCGCCGGAGGAGGTAAGGCATGATCAAGTCACGTAGAACAACAGCACATCTGAAAAAATCTGGATTTAGTAGGGGAAAAACTGTTTAGGACAAAATAATCTTAATGACATACTTTCAAGAATAATATCTTCCACTGTGACAATAACTGAAGAAGACTTTTCTCGAAGTGCATCAAGTAGGAATGGAATATCACATGCAAAATCCTTGGGTTGTTAACGAGGCTTCTTTTCATCTTCATTAATTTTTTTCTATTTCTTCCAGCCAATTTCAACTCTTTATGTTCCCATTTCAGGTTCGTCTGTTCTATTTATGCATTATTTTCTGTACCTATAACTTATCATTACCAATTTAATAATGGAACAATATAATGCAAACGCTGAAGGATATTGAACCAGGCAGAATACTGTCATTTCCTCCCCCCAACTTGACTTCCACATAATTTTAGTATAATCAGGAAACAATTGAGATTTTCTAAAACATCAACGTTCACACCTGTAAGCAGTGGAAACTTGCAAAGGAGTTGCATTAGCATAACCACCAACAGATATGGGAACAGCAAATTCAGCCTCAAAAACGGGTAAAACACCAAGCTTTCCAGGGAAGACAAAATCAAACAAGGACCACAATTCAGACAGTTTGTTCTGAATAGGTGCACCCGTCATTATTACACGATGAACAGTCTGCAACTGTTTGCAAACAAGAGTGATTTCAGCATTTGGATTTCGAATCCGATGTCCTTCATCTAAAATGGCATATCCCCATTCAATATCAAGCAATTTATCACCTAGCAACCGAAGTTGTTCATAAGTTGTGATCAGCAGACCAGATTCTGATGTCAAAACACGATATATCAGAGCATCCCATCTTTTGGTACTTTTAGAAGGTAATTTTCCTTCACTATCACTGTCAAGCAATTCATCACTTTCATTATCGCTTTCCTTTGATTTTGATAGCTTTTTCCTAGTGGTCATTTCCTGAGCAGAGTCATGTAATATCTCCACATGAAATCTTGGATACCATTTCATAGCTTCTCTCTCCCACTGCCGCAAGAGGGTAACAGGACAAATAACAATGCTTGGTTTGTACATACTACTGAAATGCAATGATCCAAGGAAAGCTAAAACCTGGATGGTTTTACCAAGACCCATCTCATCTCCAATTATTCCGCCTGCTCTTTGACAATGTAGTTCCCATAACCACTGTACTCCAACCTTCTGATAGTCAAAAAGCTTGCTAAAAATTGTTTCTGGGATTCTCAGTCCCCCTTCAAGCGTCACAAATGAAGGTCCTTCGTCCTCCACATCTTCGATATCTTCCAAATTGTCTTCTTCATAGCTGGAGGTTTTTGCATCTTCATGTAATAACAAGCTTAGTACTAGCAAACTAATA
This sequence comes from Fraxinus quadrangulata, assembly GCA_903798255.1. NCBI lineage: Eukaryota > Viridiplantae > Streptophyta > Magnoliopsida > Lamiales > Oleaceae > Fraxinus > Fraxinus quadrangulata. Next base: position 102,781 of record CAIGRB010134569.1, read on the forward strand.
TTTTTTTTAAGAGGAGGGGGGACACAATAATAAGAGAAATAGAAGGCCAAAACAAATAGAATTATTTCAATAAATTTTTGAAAATTCAAACATATAAAGGCCAGAAAAAGAATGGGTGTTAAAGAAATCGGGGCCAAATTTCCCGTGATTTTATTTTTTCAAATCCCAGCTGCAGCTGGCAGGTGTTGACATAACCTTGCATCATCCTTAGGTTTTCAAGTGCTATGAGTAGCATATTTGTAAAGGTGTGCAACGACAAAGTATACTGAAATCAACATAAATCTTTTATGCTGTCTTTCCAAGAATTTAAGCAGGCTACAGAAAACAAATTGCAAATGCTTAACAGCATTGACATACCAGCTTCTTCGTTTTCCTCTCGAGAAGCTAGCCTTCGCCACTTCTTTGCTGGCAATGGTCTTTTCTTCTTTCTTTTGCTGTCTTTATCCTTCACTGTCTCAGTTTCTAGGGACTGAGAGATCTTCAAGGGAGTTTTTAGCCTTTGGAAAGGATGGGTGGGAGCCTCAAGTTTTGGCACTGATTCTAGGTCAAGCAACTTAGTTGTGGGGCGAGCTTGTGCAGCCTCTGACATAGACTGAAGAGCTCTACCTATGCTAGATGAAGCAAGACTGTTATCATTTTTTACATCTTCAGCTACTCTGTGCCTATTGGATGGTTCTGGTTCCTCTATACGGCGTTCAAAGCCTTGAAGCTTGTGAAACGGAGTTAAAACTCCTTTCCGAACTAACTCGTCCCTTTCCTAAGACAAATAATGTACCATTAGCCCCGATATCCAACTTCCCGATTAAGCTACACTAATAACAATAGAAGTATCACACAGATATGTTTATGCAAAGTAGTAATAGCCACAATAAAATCACTCACTGTTTCCACAAACCCTGTAGAGGCCACATTTAGAACAGCATCAAAATCATCATCTTCAATGAATGAAACTGTTTTCACCCTTTTGTTCTTGTTCTTTTTCTTGCTTGTTTTCTGAATCTCTTTCAACTTTCGTTTGGTTTTAGGCTCTTCCTTGACAAGATCTCTTAACAGCTTGTTATCCTTAATGTCAATGGAAGAATCCAAAATTTCTTTCTGAAGTTGAGCCTTCGTTTTTATCAAGCTTCTTAATCGATCTGCAGCAAGAGCATGCTGAAGGGTCACATCATTTGGAGATGCCCAAAGATCTTCTTTTTCAATATCTGCAGTTCCCTGCTCCCTTTCATTGTCACCTTCAGAAAAATTATCATCGTGTCTTTTGAAGCTCTCTAATTGTTTAACAGCAGATGTAACAGCATTTATTTCAATTTCAACAGCTTTCAATTTGTTGTACAAATTTTCATGAACAGTAGATAGCGTTTTGTTGCTTTTGGTTTGATTGTGAAGCTCCTCATCTCCATCCCTTCCAGCTTCACTATTGTCTTCAGCATTTTTTCCTGCCTGCCATCAAATTAACTGTTACACAAACCACCAAGCATGCAAACTTCATGCATAACTTTAAACACGTGAGAAAGGTCTGCTCGGACATTCTCATACAAAGTGACTGAACTACAGTGATCACATAATAACCTAATATGCACCTTCGTGATGCTAAAACACATTTCCAGCCATACTTGATCAAGATCACAGGGTTAAAAAATAGTCAACTAGTGAAAAAGGACTACAAAAGAGTGATTAGCAGCTAATAGAACCAATCCATCTAAAAATTAAAGAAAATGAAACTACGGGAACTCATCCACCTCGAGTTAGCATGTAACAAATTACGTGCAATAAATTAGGCGAAGATAAAGATAACAAGGCTGAGCATGACCTTTTCTAAAATGTCACGTTCAATGTCTTCAGCATTTGCAGACGTAACACCTAAAGTGCTGAGCAAAACCCTATCTTCCTCCTCTTCTTCCATCGAACTCAATCATATATGCTTTCACGAAAATGCCAACTGCAATTACAAAAATTGGCCTTCCATTATTCACAAGTCTTAAAGTCATTGAAATGCAACTTTAGGGAGATTTCGAATAATCTTGCTCTATCAACACACCGGGTTTATAAAAGTAAAGGAAAGCCAAACATTCAGCCAACAAAATTTCCAAAAAGCACGGAGTAACTTCTATTATAGTGCAATGGTACTGAACCAGAAACTCAGTAAATGTATTCCATGAACTAACCATAAGAACTGCATAATTAGCGAATAAACTTTAAATTTTTGAATAATGAGAAACAGAAATTTAAAATACAAAAAAAAAAAAAGTCTCATAAGGTAACCCATCGACAAATTACACTGCTTACACCGATTTTCAATACAAAAAGTAACCGATATTTACATCCAAATATCCTCATCCATGGGGACACGATACACGGTTTAGGCATGTAATGGAATAGCGATTGGAATAAATAATTAGAATTTTGGTATATGCATTTGAGGTTTTTACTCAAGTATCAAATTTTGAGGGGATTCAGCTTTACCAAAAATCGATCAATCCACAAAAGAAACCCTAAAAGTAATGACGACGAGATTTATGAAATCCTCTTTCGGTTTCTCTCCCCCCCATCTACCTGGAACTTTGAATCGTCAGCGTTTGATGTGGTCAGATTTTGGACAATTTATAACTCTAAAAATATTTCTTTTCTTTTCTTGAAGGGTTGGGCAAGTAATAAGCCTATGTTTGACAAATCTAAAAATTAACTTATAATTTACTTTTTGAAATTTAAATTTTATTTTTGTTTATTTATCGATTCACTATTTATTTTTGTCGCATTATAATTTTAGTAACTAAATTACCCACTAATTGGTGGATATTTAAATTAATTTTTTTTATTTTGATAAAAATTGATGAAATATATAGTTAAAAAATTGCATATCTCATAAAAATGTGTGATTAAGGTTATTTTTTAATTTTAATTTAAATTAAAATCTAAATTTTAATTTCTATGAAATAAGAGCTTAATAATTACTCTTACTATATTAATATTTTCAAATAACAATTTTTTTTTTTAATCGTGCATGTCCAGATCAACTTGCACATACCTCGACTAATCCCACAAAATAACAACTTACAATATCTCCAATACATTGTATGGATTGTCTACGTTGCGACAAATTAAAAAACTTGTATCTAAGATTAGAGATGAATATTTGACAAGAGAAATTCATGTTCTACGGTGCCTCGCTTCGACTGGGTATGGGGCTTGGGTTCTATTGGTCGACGTGTGGGGTTCGGAGGAGAGTTGAAGATGGGGGCAATGAGTTTGTTATTTAAAAAATTCAAAAGTTGTTTAAAATCACTTTATCCAACTTTTATGGATTACCAAATTACTAACGACATTTTCCAAATTACTCAAAAGACATGTCTATGCTGCTAAAAGATGTACACGACTTTATGGCTAAATTGATTGTAGAATATTTCACAATATTTTAATCCAATTTTCAGCATTTTTCATTTTTTAAACGTTTATTTCGATCATAATTTTTTTTACTTACTCGAACGTGATTTCAAGTAATAAAATCAATTACATAATTTATAATCACGTTTTAAATGAAAGAAATACATTTAAACCTACATTCTCTCGCGAAGTCTCTGATTCACATTAAAATTTTCATTCATTATTCTACTCATTTTCAATCATATATTCTTTAATATCACGTCAATAACTTTTCTTTCTTTAATATCACGTCAATAACTTTTCTTTCTTTTTCAATCACATATTTTTCATCAATCTACTATTTCAAAATACATTCTTCCAAAATAATGTGACTCAAACACGTCCTTAACATAGTTTTAGCATTTGGTACATATTATTTCAAAACTCATTTTCAATCACAAATTTTTAATAAAATAATATTGTTCATCACGTGAATAAATTTTCATACTTTTTTAATCACAATTTTTTCATCATATCACTATTTAAAATAAATTATTTTCTCAATAATATCCATCGAACACACTCAATTCTCTCATCTCAAGAAAACGTCGAACAAAAAGCAATTGAGTCTGTGTTTGGCTTTGGTACTACAGAAAAAAAAATTTGGTCGAACATATATTTGTTTAATGGATACAATCGGCTCATGAGAAAACTTCACATGAGTTCGATATAATTTTATCTTCAAATATGGGTTAGGCGTGTAAAAATTATAATTCATTTTTGAGTCCTACTATTTTTAATAAAATAATATTAGTCAAAATAATTCCAAAAATTATAACAGTCCGTTTGGCAAGACCCATCGAATTTCAATTCCGTATTAGTTTGGTAGAGTGATTATACCTTTGGAATTCGATTTTGATTTGCACGTTGAAAGTAAACGTTCAAATTGGAATTGGTTTTCCTCGCAATCAAACGGGCCTAATATAAATAATATGGTAAAGGGGGCTAAATATTTTTTTTCAATATTATATCTTTTCATTTATTGATTGCTTTTGTTCTGTTTTCATCTCATTTGATCAATGAGGATCTATGATGATCACGTAGTTAGGGTTTCGACTTAAGCTTTTTAGTGATTGCTATTTCAAGGATGTGGCTTAAGAATCAAAGAATTTTCTTGATCGATTTTTCAGTACTGATTTCTATGTGGGTAGTAATTTGGTAAATTTTCTTGATTCTGTTTTCGTAGTTGATGGAAATTATCTGGTGGGCTTTGGGTTGCCGTTGAAATTGGAAATTTGGCTTGTGGAAGCCGTGGGTATTTTTGAAATTTGGAGAAGTCTTCATTGAAGAGTGATGGCTGTCGAATTGTATTGAATTAAGTATCATGGATCGTGTTGTGGGTGGCAAATTTAAGCTTGGTCGGAAAATTGGTAGCGGTTCATTCGGCGAACTCTATTTAGGTAGACTTATAATTAGATGTTTTACTTAACAGTTCAGTTTTTCCTTTTATCTGTTCTTTCTTGTGGATTATCTTTGAGGTGATTTTGCTCATATTATCTTGGATAAATCTGTTTACTCTCTTGATATAGGTGTCAATATTCAAAATGGAGAAGAAGTTGCCATCAAGCTGGTATGCATGTTTAATATGGTTCTTTTTATTTATTTTATTTTATTTTTTGGTTATGAAGTTCTGAGTGTAATTGTAGGATCAATTGATGGGCTAGTTTCGTTGTAAAGGGACTTTCATAATATTTGGTTATTTAGTAAAATCACCCTTTAGAGGGAAAGGATGGATTGTTAGTGTAGACAATTTAGAAGATATAATATGGGACATCTATGGTTAGGTTCCATTTGCATACTTGGTGGAATCTAGCTATTTTAACCAAACCCTTTGCATGATCTCGCAGCACTCTTATGTGGTCTGGGGAGGTTTACTTGTCTTATAGTTTAAGGCTTTATCCATCTTTGGTTTCATTGCTTGTTGTTTTGTTAGGCAGTTAATTTTAATATAGTTGGGATGCTTCAAATGGATCTGCAATGCTTACAGATTCGTGCTAATCATTCTGTTATCCCTAATGCTGAGTGATAGGGTTTGAATGCTATGTGCCGTCTGTTGTCTCATATGGAGTAGCAAGATAGAGAATTCCAAATAATGTGGATTAAACAAGAAATATAGAACTGCAAACTCTCTCACTCAGTAGATCCTTTTCCATGTAGAAATAACCAAGAGATCTAAGTTGTTAATGTAATCCTAAAAGCAATCTTTTCTTGAAGAAACTGAAATAGCATTTGTTTATAACGATGTGTGCTACTGGGTCATTCTATAATTTGGAAATAAATAGTTTCATTAATATTCACTTCATGATTGATGCAAGCTAATTGCTTTCATATGCATTAGCAAGATTGAGAGTTCCTAAAAATGTGGACTAAACAAGAAAATTGAACTGCAAAACTCTTTTAGTTCGATCTGCTCAAGTAGAATTAACCAGGTTTGCTTACCAAGACATTGAAGTGTTAGCTAATGTAATACTAAAAGCAATTTTTCCTTGACAAACTGAATTAGCATTTGTTTATATATATAGAGGATCAGTCACGGCACTTTATGCGAAGATTTACTGAAGTAGTATAACGTTGTATGCTACTAGGTCCTTTTGTAATTCGCAAGTTAATAGTTTTGAGGAAGACGATATAATTAATGTTATTTTTCAGCACATTTTTATGATTCTTACACAATTTTATTGTAACTACTGCAACCACCAGGAATCTGTGAAGACCAAGCATCCTCAACTTCACTATGAATCAAAAATTTATGTACTTCTCCAAGGAGGATGTGAGTCTCTCCCTCTCTCTCATGAGTGTGTATGTACATTCCAGAAAAAGTAAAAAAAGAAAAGAGAAGTGGTAAATAAGTGGAGATGATGCATTTTGATTGAATATAATTTCTATGATATAATGCTCTAAGAGACGGTTTCCAGAAATTTCTATTTCAGAGTTTCAAATTGAGCACTGCCTTTCTGACATTTGTTCATCAGTTGTTACATAATTTCTTTTAAACCAATTTGAAAATTAAATGAAAACTACGTAATATCTTGCTTTTATTGCTTTACAGTCCAAAAAGGTAAGACTAGCAAATCCAGCGCTTCCCCTGGAAAGAGGATATTAATTTGAAAATCAAATTAAAATATTGGTGACTTATATGCAAATCCACTTCTTCCCCTTAGAAGAGGAGTTCCTATGACGTTGCCGCCTCCCTTAAAACAACAAACAAACCCTATATATTCAATGAATTTTGTGTAGGTTACATGTATTATTATCTATGACTTTGTCCATTTCATTGCTAACTCTGCTTGTTGATCTAAAACAACTAGATCTATTGCTACCATCACATGCCACATTAGTTTTGATCTACACTCCATCTTCTGGTGCGTTTTACCCAATGTTTAAAAAGGATCAATTGGATATCGAGGCGTTTTGCCTGTGTAGGCAAAATTTAAGCCTATAGACAAACCAATACAATAAATAAAAGGAATATAAAATAAAAATATATTTTCATAATAAACCATAAACCATCTTAAAAATGTATAATAAAATAAATTAATAAAACTAAAAGTCTAACCTGTAAACAAACGTAAATTAATCTATGAAATAGAAAATAAGTTCTCGAATTAGTAACCACAATATAAAATTGCAATCTACCACTAGAAGTAGAATGAACCCCATATCATCGCAAATTTGATTTCCTATCATCATCAACACTGGCGGTTTCTTCTTGCTCAACATTATCCTCCACTAGTATGGTGCCTTCTCCTTCCTCTTCCCCTTCCACGTAAAAATTGAAAAAAGAAAATGAAAAGATTTGAGAACTTTCTAGATTCTTGTTTATGTTGTTATCCATTTTAGCACAATCCATCTTAGGATTCCCGTTCATCTTATATACATTTTGCCTTTTAACAACTCAATATTCAGTACCATAAAATATAGAAAGTCTAATCATCCTTTTGTAAACTGGAGTTTTAACTTTGTAGGGATTTTCTTTCCACCCAGGATTCATGTAAGACTTTCATTTCATCCAACTTGCTCTACTCCTACAATAGCATTCTTTTCAATTCCTCATTCCTGGTTAGTAATTGAACATATATATCTAAAATGATTATATTTGGAGATAACATGATCCTATGGAATAACTCTATTATTTTTGTGATCCATACTATTTCTAAATTGGCATTGCTTGTATTTTGTCGTAGTTCTACTTGATGAACCTTTAGATTGCAAATAAGTGCTCCAAAGTTCTAACTTACAATTTAACCCCTTTTTAGTCACTCAACACGTATGCACACCAGGCATGAGAAGTTGAATTGCAAAGTTAGCAATGTTCATGAATTCATGAGATATGAGATCTAGTGTCCTTTTCTATTTTGTTCATCCCTTTAGGTGAGTTTTAGCCTTTTGGTGATCCATTTCAATATTTATTCATATAATAGTTAATATAAACTGGTAGATTTTAGAAATCCATTGTTTTATGGAATTATGAATACAAAATTTGGTTCACATTTTCTGACTCATTAATCACAATGTCATTTGGCTTCTCTTCTTGTAGGGGGAATTCCCAACCTGAAATGGTTTGGAAGTGAGGGAGATTATAATGTCATGGTTATCGACCTTCTTGGACCAAGTCTGGAAGATCTCTTCAACTATTGCAACAGGAAGTTCTCGTTGAAAACAGTATTAATGCTTGCAGATCAATTAGTGAGTATTTACAATTCAATGAAGTCTATCCTAAAGCTTTTAGTTTTTAAGTTGCTATTAAGTAACTTGTGATTCCCTTTAGATTAATAGAGTGGAATACATGCATTCAAGAGGATTTCTTCACCGCGATATAAAGCCTGATAACTTTTTGATGGGCTTAGGGCGCAAAGCAAATCAGGTATGTCTTTCCATGGTTTTTAGGCTTTGTGCTATGGTTAGGATTTATAAGCAAACTCCAGGTGGTTTATCAAGTGTTTTGCATATAAGTTTATGGATGAGTACGTAAATTCCTGCGGATGCTTGTTAACTTGCTGCATTGCTAACTTTTTGTATATTTTTTAATCTTCGTTAACTTGATCCCCGCTTGTTATATAGCTGCACATCATAATTTCATTTGACCCTTGTGGTACTACTCATGCAGGAAACAAACAAATAAATCATAGATTGTTTGAGAACTCTGTCTTCCTTGAAAAAACCCTCCAAATCCTGTTATATAGTCCATTTTTTGTGTGTTTCTCTGTGTGTGTGTGTGTGTGTGTGTGTGTGTGAGAGAGAGAGAGAGAGAGAGAGAGAGATGAATAGAAGAAAGCAAAAGAAAGCAGCTTTATATGAGAAATTGGACAAGCTTTGTTCTGCTACTAATTTGGATGCTGTACATGTAGAAATCTCATTTCCTTTTTTTGCACATTTGACATCTAAACATATCTCCTGCATTGACTAATAGTAACTACTTAAAATCTAGTTTATTTAAAGGATTCACGTAGCTGACCTTAAATTTATAGGGAAGCTTAATTTGTTGACTTTGTTAGCTTGCTATAGGTGGTTATCGAGTAGAGAGAATGATGAGCATTACATCGTTGAGAACATTCAGTAATTAGTAAGAATCTGGTGGCAACAAACAATTCCAAATTAGAGTTGAGATGAATGCACTCTTTCATTTTGTTGTCACTTGTCTCGGTATGAGGCTATATTATCATCTTCTAAATTTATTTCGTTGCTATATTATCTTTCTTCAATTACTCGAAGGTAAAACTCCATTTTCATGTACTTGGGACGTCAAACAATAAATTGTTAACTAATTGATCATGGAAGATTTCTTCATGCATGAGGTTGAGTAGCCGTTTTAGTGAATGTTTAGTATTATTGCAGGTTTACGCCATTGACTTTGGTCTTGCCAAAAAATATAGGGACCTCCAAACTCATAAGCACATACCCTACAGGTTCCTTCCCGATATTTCTTAAAGTTCTTGCAGCATTCTCACATGGTTGTCTTTTGTTCAATTATTTTTCTTCGGTATTGTGTTCATCTTTTTGTTTTTCTAGAAAATCACTATTTTCTAAATCTTTATGTTGTCTATCTGGAGATATCAGCCTCAATATTTGTACTGGGCAAGGTGATGGGTACATTTGTTTGTGAAAAATTGGAAATAGAGTATCATGATCACCATTTAGGAAGGAATCAGGGTCATTTAGGATATTCAATCGTGAAACCATTTTTTGTTCTAGGTTTTGACATAATTGTTCATAAGAGTGATATAGTCCTAGTAAATCAAATTGTAGAGAGAGAGGCATACCTAAGTTGACATGGATTGATGTCATTGCAAAGTATCCGAAGTTAATGAATCTTCTTGTAGATGTAGCACTGAATCGAGTGGGACGCCGAAAAAGAATTCATGTAGCCCATCTCTAATTCGAATAAGACTTAGTTTATTGTTCGTGCGAAACCCGTAAGCGTACAAGATCGTTGATAAGTAATATAATTAATGAGTTAAGAGTATCGTCCCACAAGGAATAAATTCAATTCAAGTCTACTAATTTCGTAAAGAATTCGAATCAAGTAAACAAACAGATTTGACCTTTATGATTATTCTAAATTAAACTTTTTTTTTTTTAATCAAATTATGGATGGGTGTATTGGATTCTCAATCCGCCCATTGCTATTTAATTGAATTCTTGATTTGTCATCTGGTTTCGTTCATGTGTTCTTGACAATCAATAAAACTATGATATATAATTTTCTTTTCCAAAATAAGTTAAATATATCCTAACCACGACTCGAATATATTCCTAGCCCGAATTCGAATAATTATACATTAAAGTTTAGATTATCTTTATGATTGCACACATGATAAATATTATTTCTAATATCTATTGTATATATATTAATTTTGCCGCATCTAAACTTATTGTGAGTCTCTAATACTACAACAAGCAACTAATTATTTAATTGACGGTCAATCAATTAAATAATGCAATGGGTATGCAAACTTAATCAAGAAATATAAGAATTAAATTAAACTGCTAGTTTTGAATTAAAACAAATAACAAATAGGGTTTATCTTCATCTAATACAAAAAGGGATCTAGCCTAATATTGCTAATATATAAATTACAAGAAGAATAATAGAAAAATATCACCCGGATAATGAAATAATTCAAAAGATGTTGATATTCAAGTCAAAGGTTGAATTTTTCAAAAATTTGATGTAATTGACCTTCAATTGGTTGCTAAGGCTTGATCTCCTCTCTCAAAATATAGCAATTGGCCCCTTGTTCTTGATGAATTTGATGATAATATTGTACACGAAGAGCCAAGAGATTTTTTTTTCATGTGTAACCCCCGTTTAGTATTTATAAGAGTCGGAAAATATGTTAAAATCGTGTCCAATTTGGGTTTCAAAAGTGTTTGAATCGCGAAAGGAAACTGCTAATTCATTTGCAGAAATGGCCTGCGCGTGCCGTACAGCCAAATGGCTCTCAGGTTGGAAAAATAATGCCTTGCGCATGCCGGTTTCACGGTGTCGTCTCTGAATAGCTTTCGATATTTTGAGCATGACTTTCTCTCCAGATATCCGATTTAGATGATTTAAAATACGTTAGAAAGATAATTCAAAGGGCTACAATTCTTCTAGAAATACAATTTTTTCAATTCGAACGCTTTTTATCCGAAAAATGGGTCTCAAGTTGAGGTTAAAAATCTGGAGCCTAACTTATTCTGCTGAAAATTGATTTGTGAAAATACTTCAACTATATTTCACTCATTTGACCCCCAATTGCATCCAATTGATCGTATATGATTTTCAATCATCGTTTTGTGGTCCGAAACAACTATGGAACGTTCACACTTTGATCCCCAAATTTTGAATTTCTTTCGTTCATTTCTTCAAATTCCACCAATTTTCATTGATTTCAACCTAACAAACATAATTAACGCAAAATTAAATTATAATTAATCAAAATCACTAACAAATACTCTAATTTAGTGGTCTGGGTAAGTTTGTACACTTATCAATTGTTGATCCTTAGATTGCGCCGAATTGGGGCCTTACTAACTCGTTATGGTTTAAAATTCTTGCCAATTTGTTGTTTTCATTTTGCTCTGAATCATAATCTTTAATGAAAAGTATAGCTTAATATGTAGTATCTTGCTTCATGATGAAACCTGCAATATATTGGTGATGAGTATATTATGCTGCTTGGGGAGTCTTCTTTTGAAACCTGCATTCACCCCCTTAGTTAAGATCAATGAATTAGCACTGGCTTGTCTACCCAAATAAACAAAAGACCCTGTATCTTTTTATATTTAGCTCTTTCTGGTATAATGTTTCACATCCTCGATCAAATTTATAAAGATTCACAAGCTACTTATTATTCTGAACAATAACAGAGTGATAAAGCATTGAAGTGATCTGAGTTGACTTAACTAAGTAAATGTTGGAAGGAAGAAAAAGCTGATCTCTTGATGTGGGCTAAAAGTTTTAATGGTTTCCTTGGGTGGTTTTTGAGTTTCACCAATTCAACTTGGAACATAAATCACAAAGTTTTAGGGAAAGAAAGGTATTTATTTGTCCGTATAGAGACATATCTATGCTCCTATACTGAACTGCTGGTTTCTTAGAATAACGATGTTAGGCGCATAAGCATGCCCGGGCAGTTTCCATTTGGTTGAATCTCTATATTTATCCATAAAATTAGATAGTTGACCATCTAGCCGGATATTAAAATCATGCATTTTGGTATTGGCTGATGGGCCTAATGAGTTTTGGTCTCTGAAAATGCTTTTCAGTTTGAGCCAAGATTTACTCACTGATGTTTTAAAATCTCAAATGCATTGAACTATTTCCCTCTTTCGAGTTGCTCGACGGATGTATAGAAACCGTTTGGGTTTAACATAGTCAGAGTTGTTGGCTCACAATGTGCAATAAGTTGTTATTTTTTGAAGGTTCTTCCAAGTGTAATATGGTTCTTTCAGCAGAGTTGGCAAGCATGATATCCAATCTGCACATTTTCTTTTCCTGGTAATTGAGAATTTGGACCTCTACATAATCACTGTAATTTGATGAAAGAATTTAACATGGACTGATGTGGTTGCAAAGGAATTAATTACATTTGATATTGCAATAGACGTCGCAATGGATGAAGTGACAGCTGAAAGTTACTGAGAATAAACTTAGCATGATGTTACTTTCTCTGGATCAAATAGGCAATTTCTGTGATATACCTTCTTGTTTTGGGGACAAAAGAAAGAAAGTAAAATGATGAAAAACCAAAAAACGGAGAGAACTCAATAAAAGGGTTCTTGTAACCCAACTGAGCACAATAAAGCCCTCTCAAAGATGAAATCTCGAAGGTTGGAAAATTGTTTTGCTGCAGCCTATGGTGCAGTGATGCTCGCAGGACACTCCAACACATGTCGGTGCTCCAATTCTCAGCTCGAAATAGAAAAGGGTTGAATGAGAAAGTCATCTCAGGGAAAAAAATAAATAAAAATAAAGCTAACTTCGTATAACTGATGATGTCGGAAAAGGAGGCCGATTGATTTGTGAATAGAAAGCATAGTCAATCGTCGCAATGATATTTGGAGAACACTATGTCTATGAGCAAAAGCATCATCTGGTGTGAAAAAAAAGGCCCAACCTGCAATTACCATGAAAAGACGGAAAGGTCCTTAAAAGTAAAAAGATCAAGATGGCTAGAGGTTGTATATATTAAAAGAAATAATGAATTGAATTGAAAATTAATCAGCAGATGCTGGCTGAAAAAAGACTTTAGCTTGTATTATTAGAATAGTGCCCTTATTTCCACCATTTTAAATCAACACCTTTTAAATATTTGATATTTACTTCAACAAGTATACAATGTTTTGTTTGTTTTAAACTAAAAATAAAAATAAAAAAAAAAAATTTAATCGGCAAAAATCACATGCCTGTGTCTGTGCAACCTAGCCTGCAGCGTTCCTACTTCGTATACAGCCGTCATATTGGCTGAGACAGCAATATGACAAAGAAGTTATATTACCAGCAATGCTATGATTGTTCTGCCTTATGCAAACATATCCATGTTGTGAAGTCCTTAGCATTTTAGTTATATGAATTTGAGTTGTGGGGATATTTCTTGTAATAGCTTCTCATATTAGTAACGATAATCCACTCTTTGCCGTCATATACTTATGGTGGAACGTTTTTCGCCCTGTCCAGGGAAAACAAGAATCTTACAGGAACTGCTCGTTATGCCAGTGTCAACACACACCTTGGCGTTGGTGAGTGATGTGCCATCTCATCATAAGTTATTTCTCATTAGGGAGGTAGGCTGTGTTAGATTTTGGAACAATCTAAATAGCTTATCGTCTACGTATTTAATCGTGCTCGCAGAACAAAGCCGAAGGGATGACTTGGAATCTCTTGGTTATGTCCTTATGTATTTCCTGAGAGGAAGGTTGGATATGAGAATTGTCTCCAGTTATTTTTCTGGGCATTTCCCCTACCTGATTTTGACTTTTAACTTCATATAGATATAGAATGTTACATTTCCTAATAGATGCTGTTTTTTTCTTTTTGTCTCAGCCTGCCCTGGCAGGGGTTGAAAGCTGGCACAAAGAAGCAGAAATATGACAAGATTAGTGAAAAGAAGATGTTAACCACGATAGAGGTATATATTTGGTTTCACGTCTGCATAGCTTATGCAGGCAATTGATCTGCTTTTTCAAGTTCGTGTTTTCGAAGTATGATTGAAATGGTGCAATTGAGGATCTAACTTAGGAGTAGCTATTTTGAATTGAGGGTCTAGCGTAGAAAAAGCCATTTTGAAGCTTAACACGTCTCATGCACTTGATCACAGGTTGATTTGGTACTTGATGTCCGACCTCTTGTCCTTATTTCTCAAAAGTTGTCCATAAGATTTATCTATAAATTATCTAAGTTTTATGCAAATATTTGGAAGTTTTGGATTCTGGTTCAATTGATAATTTTTTCTTGGCTGCTAAATTCTAGTGTAGTTCAATCATATATTGCTGACACATCTTCCCCTAATTTGGTTATCCATTAAGTTATGTTACTTTAGTGATGACACTTGCAGAAAGTTCACATGATTTGTAATTATTTACAGGTGCTTTGCCAATCATATCCCTCAGAGTTTGTATCATATTTTCATTATTGTCGATCATTAAGATTCGAGGACAAGCCAGATTATTCATATTTGAAGATGCTTTTCCGAGATTTATTTATTCGTGAAGGTAATGAATTCTAAACCAAATGATTTTGTTATACAGTAATGAAGGTAACATTGAAATTCAATAGATTAAAAATCTCTAATACTTGTACTCCCATCTGTCGACGGTGGAAAAAATGAGCATTTGATAAACTTGTTTACCTTTACCTTCAATTTATGTACATGAATATGGTGATAATTCTTGTGCTTTATGTAAGGGCCTTTTTGGAAAGTAAATTACTTGGTTAGGTGATACTATTGTAAATGATCACACTACACATGTTTTCTCTACCACATTGGTACATAAAATGCTTCGTTTTCTCCAACCTTCTTTTTGTACACCTTACAGTTAGATTAACTTGACAATGAGGACATGGAAAGAAACATGACTTATCCAGTGACAATTGAAACATTCAATGGTAGACCTAAAAGGTCAGCCCCAGTCAGTGCAGACTGGCTCTTTATGATTCAACTTCTCTTTGAGAGCTAGCCCGGTGACCCATAAACCAGCTCTTCTCAGACACCAGGGGAAAGACTCAAAGCTGTCTCTTGAGCTCGGAGTCAGTGCAGTCTGGATCTTTATGATTCAACATCTCTTTCCAAGCTAGTCCGGTGTGTAGATCCATTGCCAACAGTTATACCAGCCCAGATTGAATAATTTCCTTTTCCACCTTTATCTGACCCTTCAATTTGGTGGTTGTATTTCCAATGATTTATAAGTTTTCTTGTTCTCGTGGAGACTGACTTGAAGTGGTAAGTCATAGTATTGTTGAGTGTATCAATTCAATAGAAACAATGTATTGCATAGGCCAAATTTGTTATCTAAATTTTTCTTTGATCAATTCCCTAGCGTGAATGTTTAGTTTTCATTATCTAGTCCATTACTTTCCTAACCCTTTCAACCACTGTAGCGAACTCCTTGTAAGTTCATCTTCGCAAACTATTTTATGCTCTTGCGTCAGCTTCTGTTTGAAATAATTCTTTAAGCTCGCTTCCCAATAAAGGAAGTAGTCCGTGTGCATTCTGCAAAGGAAATATGAAACTTCAATTTGAACTCTTTGAACTGATTTCTTGAGCTCTTGAATCTTGAAAACTACTCTTCTAATCCACCATGATTGGGATTGGCACGAGCTATGGGATTGTGGAATGGGTCAACATTGTCTTCCATGTCATGCTCATCCTCCGAACCTCCTGCTGATAGGTCCACTGTATTTCAGTTACCTTTTGGTACTACATTTTGAGTCTTAGATTTCTATAAAAATAAAATAAAATAAATTCAATATTTCGCAGAAGTTGATCTTTTGCTCTCTTGAGGAACCAGTGGACGCTCCAATTTGTACCGAACCATTTTAGCTCTTCGAGACAAGGCGCAACTCTCAACACTAACCAACAGTTTCATAAAATATAAAAAGGTTCTTGTAATAAAACCATAAACTGACTTTAAAATTTGCAACAAAATAATTTAACAAAAATAGGAGTAACTTGCAGACAAACATAAAATAGGTCTAATGTAGTAAATAATAGACCATCAAGCTAGTAATCACCTGACAAAATTGTAATCTACTCTTAGCACTTAAAAAAAGGCTAAAAGGCTTTCTTGTCAACACTGCCAATAGGATTTCTGAGAGTATCATCAACATATTTGATTCCATGTCATGCTCATTGCTTGTCATTTTTTCTCCTCATCATCCACTTGCAATGGTGCCTTCTCGTCTTTATAAAGGTAAGGAAAAGAACAAGCATGAAGACAAAGAGAAGAAAATATAAAAGATTACGTGACTTAGGTGTCTTGTCATGTTAACATTTGAAAGGTTGCAATTTCACTTGGTAGACGATTTATTGTTGGGATTTGCTTCATAATATGCCACTATAAATCTTAATCGAAGAGTATTGGTCAAAGAAGGATTTAGAAAAAAATAACTCTTGTTCACGCATATTATACTTACGTAATAATGAATGCGAGAAAAGTTGTTTGTGGAAGTACAGGAAACAATATAAATTTGTAGCTGTAATAATTTATAACCATTATTAAATTTATTAATTATCGGATATGACTGTAATTTTTATCCTGTCTTCTGTTTTTCAAAGATTTTCTTTTATCAATATTTTGAGTTCTTGGTTTCCCGAGTATGTCAAGTAACTTGTCATCATTGTGCATATCTCCCATATTCTGCATCTTGACTTAGATACTGGCACAGGTTATCAATTTGACTATGTTTTTGACTGGACTATACTGAAGTATCCTCAGATTGGTGCCAGTTCTAGAGCACGAGTAAGTGCTTGTATAATTATCTGTTGGCTTCATCTTCTTTGATAGAATGATTTACTAATTCATGGCTTTGCTTTCAGAATCCCTGTGGTAGTGCAGGGTTAAATGCGAGACCTTCTGGCGAAAGACCAGGGAGAACATCAGGTAAAAACACCACCTGGAACTCAAGAGTTTCACCTTTTGACTTGTGAATCGATAATGCACGACTATAGCACGTGGACTTTCACCCTGTTGTAATACTGTTTTTGTCTGCTTTTGCAGACTTTCAATTTCTGAGTTGATTTCAGTGATGCCTTAATTGAATTAGCATATTCAGTTTCACATGGAAATTCCAGTATGATTACTTGACTCTTTTCATTTTGCTGTTCTCAGTGGGGCAAGATATTAGAGATAGATTCTCAGGTGCCGTTGAAGCTTTTTCCAGAAGACATATTTCAGGTTCAGGTCACAGACAAAGGACATCAGAAGATGTACCTTCATCAAAGGATGTGGTATTTGTTCACCCCCTTCCCATTAGAAATTAGGGATTTCACTATTTGTATTTTGTTCTCTCTCACCGCCCCCACCTGGCCCCTGGAAAAAACTCCCAGGACCCCGCTCTGTTTCTTTTTTCTTTTTCCTTTTTCCTTCTCTTCTAGTGGGGACTATGTAGTGGCCTGTAATAAAGGTCGCTAAAGTGATTTGCTTTTGCTTCTGTATTTGAAAGATACGATATTCCTTGTTTTCTTCAGACATGGAATTTGAGAAATGCGTGTTACGAGTCTCCAGATGCTTTCTTTGGTTTTGTGAGGGTGGAAAATGAGTCTAGATAATCACACCTGTTATGCTTCTACTCTGTGCTTGACATTTCATGTTCCTTTGTAGCATTTAGACCATTGATACAAGTTACTGGAAAACTCTGATGTTCTCTTATTATTTACATTGTTATGGTTCCTTGTATGCAGCAACTGGAATCAGAAAAAGGTAGAACATCTCGAAATGGCAGCTCTTCAAAAAGAGCTGCCATTTCGAGCAGCAGACCAAGCTCATCCGGTGAACTCATTGACAGCCGGTCAAGCAGATTGTTGTCGAGCAGTGGTCGTTTGTCTACCACACAAAGAAATGGGATTGAACCCAAACCATCATCCTTCTCTCGTGGTGCAGTTACCAAAGGTACTCGCAATGACCCTCTTCGAAGCTTCAATTTCCTCTCAATCAGGAAGTAATTGTACCGAGTTTTTTGTTAAAATTTGGATGAAAGCCTTCTATGTAAAGCGATTTTTGCATTATCGAATTTGTGTAAATGGAAAATGCGGCTTGCACAACAATTTACGCCCATCTCTGGTTGGGGTTTTGTTTAGAGTTCTTGCCTTTGAATTGCAGTTTATGCCTTTGTTTGAGCCCCATCTTATCAAAAATTCATTTTTTTGAAACTCATTTTTAACCACGCGTTCTCCAAAATAATAATATACGTAAATCGAAAACTTTTTCTTCATTTTGAGCCACGCACTCTCCAAAAATCACTTTTCAAAAGTGCATTTTTTTCTCACAAAATATGGCTCAAACAAGTGCTATACTCATCCAAGAAAGATACAAGGTTTATGTGCGCGAATTTTCTGCTTTATACTAGACAAGGGCAGATGTATTAAAAATGTTTATGTATGCAAGGATTAACATGATTGCACCGTTTCATTTGGCCTCTTCGGTTTTGATAAAAATTAGAATTTTTGGTAGATTTAATAAAAATTGGAACGTGTGAATGAAAAATTGATAAAACTTGTAGATGTCGTGAAATGTGTGGTTAAAAATAAGTTTTAAAAAAATAAATTTTAAGAAATGAAGGCCAAATATATGCTAAATTTCCTTCGAAGTTGCGTACTTTGCTCATATGTTAATATGAAGAAATTTTAATATACAATTTTTAAAATTTTCTATTTGGATTGTTTATTTTTAATTTTTCTTTATTTGATGTTCGTAGTACTACTAAAAATATACAATTCTAGCACATTTTCCGACTGTCAATGGAGTTAAAAAGTATTATTAATGAACTAATTTCTAGACCTGATTTATTAAAGAATGCAAAATTCTCTTGATTTTTTACTTCACAACTTGTTCCTTTGCTCACTAGCATATTTTCGAAGTCATTTCGATTTTGACTCTCCCGCACTTTCTTGACTATATTCCTCACTTTCCACCTTTTCTTCTAGTTTTGAGGTTTATTTTGATTCCAACCCTTATTTGAATATTAAAAATAATAATGGTGTCGAGGATAAGATTCGAGTTCAGTTCCCAATATTATAAACAAGGTGTTACAATTAAAAGTACAAAAGAGTGGTATAGCTAGTTCCTAAGAACGGAGAACCGTAAATGAGAAATAGTTTCGATCTTTCAAACACTACAATAAAAATTTAAAAGGGTACAATACGAGGTTGGTGACCAACCGCAAAATGTTAATGGGTGAGAGTTATGCACAAAAATAGTATATCTTTGAGAAAATCGAACTGTGGAGCAGCAGTAATCGGCGACTCAGAAAGGGCAATATCGACAATTCACAATGCATGCAGTTCAAGGATTTCTGAGGGCAGCCAACCTCTTCTCCAATTCGTCAGTCCCCGAACTACAAGTAGCAAAATATACAAGAGAAACTGGTTCACAACATCAACAAAACTAGACAATAAATCCTGACAATATATAAGAAAACACGGCTCCCACGCGACAATGGAAAACCGTGCAACTTAAGGTCAATGCCAGGAATATGATCTTGAAGAATAAAGCATTACATTTCCACTGCAGAGAATGTGAACAAAGGAAAATCAGATAGTAGACAACAGAAAGGTGTATACCCAAAAATTTTTAGTAAATAATATTGTTTTAAAAGAAAAGCATTTTCTGCTTTAATCAGTTTCAGAAACAAACACATTATAGCTGCTTTTATGTTTTCACCACTTCAATAAACCGACCTTAAAACTAGAGATATCTCAAAACCAGCACATGATAACCTTGTGAGTGGACGACAATGTTGAAGGAATAATGTTATAGTTCTGTGACCAATCCAACATTAACTCTTCGACTGTCAAAAATCTGTAAACATGTGTGAGATTGTGGGGGAGAGAGAGAGAGAGACAGAGACAGAGAATACATAGGTAATGAGAGAAAGTGTCAGTGTAGCACCATCCAATTGTTTGTGTGTTTCTGTCTGCCACAAGAAAGGGTGTCAAAATGTACCGAGCCGCCCAATACCGAACTGGGCAGTGCAGGCCCAGCTTTAGGGGCCATTGACCTGCATGGGCCTGCCCAGCACAAGCCCTGCCGGGATAGGCCATGCCTATTTACATCTCTAGACACAGCTATGCAAGGATACTAAGATTATTACCGAAACCCATTTTCAGTTACTGGTCTATTCTTGCTTAAGACTTCCTTAATGTGAATGCTTCTAACTAATCTTGACGTAAGAAATGGTGCCGATTATATATTAAGTCTGCAGAACTGTACTGAAATTCATTCTTGTAAGAAGAAAAACACTACGGTGACATAATGAAATGGGCACTTGTGTCGGAAAAGCTGTACCTTCCAACATTCTCGGTGATCTTCCCAGCAATTTTCCCTTTGGGAGTGGCTGACAACTGCCAAGAATCAGAAAGGGAATATCGACTTAAATATAAGACACGGAAACTTCTCACTACGTCAAAGTAAAAGTTCCAGAAAAAAACTAACCTGTGAGGCAATATCTACACCAATTTCGTCCAGCACCTGGAAACATCAATTAAGCATAAACGAGTGAAATTTATTCCAGGGAGAAATACATCTCATGACAATATAATACTCATGTTCACAAATTCTTTACATTCTTCAGAAAATATAATTGTAATCAGTTTTCAGTTACACTTCAATAAAGTGATCTGCGATGAAAATTTGATCCAGGTAGAACCCATACCGAGACAAAAACTCTACGGGTCACGTATTTTTGGATCCTAACAATCCTTCTAGGTTTAACATGACGATCAACTAGTAAAATACCAATTGTATAAAAGTCAGAGCAAAGTAACATTATGGACTTCAAGATTTTGGTTATCTTATGATCTTTGCTAGCAATTACGATCTTGAGATAACAAAATAAACAATCTTAATTAAAAAAAATAAGTGTATTGTTTCTTTTCTTTTTTGTAAGTTATGGCTTCTGAAAAGTAGTCACGGTGAACTTGATCCAGGACAGCAATTCAAATTACAGCCATTAGCACCAGAACTTCCATTTAAATAAATTATTGGATTAACCAATCTTGGCGATTTACTTAACTTACAGGATTTGACTTGATGGAACTTTAATTTCGGCATCTCACCAGAAAAAATTGTTTCTCAGGCAGAAATATACCTGGTTTGTTAACTCTTCAGTTTCGTCCTCAGCGTCATCATTATCCAAAGCATCATCTATGGTGTCTGACATCATTTCCGTCTACAAGGACAGATACAAAAGCCAGAATTGTTAAAAAAAAGTGTAATATCTTTTGAAAATATGATGCCAAATATGAACTTACAGTCATATCCATCTGTGCGGATTGCTTCTGAAATTCTTGAATCATCTTTGCCTGCTTTGCAGGTTCCATTTGCTGCATCAAGGCCAATTAATAAGCATAAATGATAAAAAAACATAAAAAAGTGACAAAAAAGTAAAATTATCCTTAATACCATGATCTACTACATCACAAAACCAAACAACTATACTACAATGTTGTACACTGGCAAGGCATACTGCAGACATGGGGTACCATGTAGCAATCTTTTCAAGCAAGACCTGGTAAACAATACACCCCCAAAGTGGAAGAGAAGAAAATGATAGGGAGATTTGGCATGGTGCTCAGTGAATCTCAGTAATATCTATCAAGCCAAGTCTTACGTCAGTCATATAGAACACCAACACATAGAAAAGGGCTGAAGAAACCACTATAGGTCTTGTAGAGTGGTTGCTAAAAAGTAAATATATGAGTTAGGAGTAGGTAGCAACAGTCGATGTATGTTCACATAAGAGTATTTGCCAAACTTGCTCTCTTGCCACGCCTTTTACCCATCTCTTGAGTCTGACTCAATCTCTCTCTTGGTTTGGAGGATATTTGTTCTTCACTCTCTTGCTATTACCCGCATGGAACGCAGCGACTAAGGTGCATATTATCATATAGAAAGAGGCGAGGCGGGGCGTAGCTATTCGTACTAAGGAAAAATTTAGCTTCTAATTATGAAATCCTAGAAAAAATAGGATGAATCGAAATATAGCTGCTACACCAAAACTAGGTGATTGCTCAAGGGAGCGAACTTGACAAATGAAGAAGGAAAGGATTGGACCCTTGGCTCACTAACTTTTCCGTATTAATAGATTTGTTAGTGTCTGCTGGAAGAGACACAACCTTCTCTGGCCTCTTCTCTAATAAAAAATGACTTCTCCCTTTTTTAATGGACCCTTGGCTCATCAATTAAATGATTCTACAGTCTAGATTAATAATTATTTCTACTTTAACATGAAACAACTAATCATTGCAATATTTTTCTTATTTATTATGATAGATATTGCATGAATCTAATATATCAAAAAAAAAAAAAAATCAATTAGAAGTATGTTCGAACCTTGTTTGTGGCTGCCATAGCTTTGCTAGCACCTTTCATACCAACAGCAACAGACGAATGAGCAGATATTGCCTGCCAAAAAAACTAGTTAACTTCACATACGAAAATGAAATAAGGCAATTGAAGCTACAAAAGATCAAATCCAGGTGAGGATTTATTTAACAATTTACCTGGGTGTGAGTCGCTATGCCTCTCATCTGAGCTCGACTACCTTGTAAGTTGGCTATTTGTTGTCGAAGCCTGACTAGTTGGCGCGCAAGAATTTTAGTGGCTGCCTAAGAAATGCAGAAATAATGAAAGATTAGCCACAGTAAACTCAAGTCTTCTGGAGCTGAGGAGAATCCAAGAAAATATACATCATTCCCGGTTTTCGCAGTTCTCTTAATCTCAGTAACAAGTTTCTTTTCCTGCATCACAAATAACCCATTTTAGATCCTATTTTTATTTGTACAAACCATATATAGAAACGTATGAAAAAGATAGGGAATACCTCTAATTGCAATGCATGGATTTCCCGCTCTACACCTAAATCAAAAATCGGAGACCATCGTATATTAGTTCTTTGAAATCTTAACCGTGCCAAAACAGATTACGACATAAAAATGGAAACATAGCATGGAAAGTAGTCATGTCTTCATTATTTTCAACTGTTCTCAAAATTAAAGTACCTTAGAATTGCAGCTTAATAAGGTATTTAGTGATTTTCTAACTGACGGAAACATGCATTTTTTGGCTATCCATATCCTATCTATCTAGAATAAATATAAACCAGAATCAACCTTAAATTGGGTTTCAAGAAATGTGAATTCGACTTTGCTTGAAAATTGAACGACTGTGCCAGTATACAACAACAATAACAAACAAGCCTTTATTCCCAATAAATTTGGGGTCCGATATACGAATTCTTCTTCTGTCTTTATATTTGTTTCGTTGACTACGTTGAGATCCTTAGCAACTACCACAGGCCATGTTACTTTTAATCTACCCATCTTCTAACTATACAATTGGTTCTTGGGTTCTGTAAACACTGCCAAAAGTACATACTATTAGTATTTACGGCATTAAAACCTAGAATCATATTATATTCTTTAACATCTTTGAGAATTCATATTTGTTTACTTCAAGCTTATTTGAGTACATCACAACTATGGCTCTTTTTTTTTAGGTAAATCATGAAGAAGCATAATTCCCTTCTTTAATTCTAATAAAAAGTTTGGACACGGAAAATTAATTGAGCTGAAAAATCAATCAAATAAATAGATAAATTTTTCAATAAAAAACCCTGAAATTAACAAAATATTAAAAACAAATATACCTCTAGTAGCATTTGTCATTTCCCTCTTACTCTCCCGAAG
>CAIGRB010134596.1:0-10221 GCA_903798255.1 Fraxinus quadrangulata
TAGTATTGTTGTAAATGTTAAAATCGAACCGAACGGAGTCGAATACGAACACTTCCATAATTATATTTGAACCCGACGATTCTATTTATTAATACCCAAAATTTTTGGTTTGCCTCGGTTCTCTTCAAAACCAAATCGAACCGGACCATATTCAGCCATAATTGTAATTTTCAACCAGTCTCCAATTTATAAATTCATAAATAGTTTATAAAGGAAAATAGTTAGATCAATAGTATCTAATCTCACGAAATGTGTGAATAATAATACGTAGTATTTATAGATGTAAAATTGAAATTAATGCTTGATTTGAACTAAATTTATAAACTATTTTCTACCGAACCAAGCTTTTTTTCTAAAATCATAGAAAAAGAAAAACCCAAGATGGCATGATTCATTAATCACAAAATGAAAATAAAATAAATAAAATAACTTTAGTGATGTGTCTACAATAAAAAGTACAACTCGACCTAGGACACTTTATTCCTTATCAACATTCGTTCAGTGAAGTATCTATCATTCTCAATAACTTTCGGAAACTTAACATCCTATTCATGTACAAAAAATGTCTTTGTAGGATCAGAATCCTAAGAAAAAGTTGAAGATTTGTAATATAAGAAAAATAAGAATTATTGTTCAATGAGAGTACTCCGGCGGCACAAGGGGCAGGTTCGACTGATTTCCAACCATATTTTGATGCAATGAAAATGAAATCCATGGTTGCAAGCCAGAAGAAGCCGGAACAATTCCTGGTCTTTGAATTCAGATAGACAGATAGAGCATTCACAATCCCCACCTTCTTGTTCGATATAAATAGCGACGACTACTTCATCCTTCTTCCCTCCCTTCATCTGGGATCGAGTTGAAGTTGGTGGTGGTGGTGGTGGTGGTGTGGGTGTGAGCTGTGGAGCTGCTGGTGGTTGACGGTTTACGACTGGCAGCTCAAATTGTGCCGATTCTGCATATCTATCACAGCATTTTTGCAGATATCGAATCACGAAAAACATCACAATTGAGGCTAAAACTTCCAGAACAGGGTACAAAATATCAGGCATCATTAAGGAAGACGAAGAAGAAGAGAGACTGAGCGATTACAGCAGACATAAAATTGCAATGCATAATGGTATTAATATATAGTACTGAGTTTGGGTCCTTGATACACACTACAATTGTAACATGTTCGAATCTCACAGGGAAAAGGAGAAGAAATAAAGATGCCTATTTGTTTTCAGTCAAGGATTTTTTGTATTACCTTAATTGGCTACTGTAAACGTGGAGATTTGCTCTTTATTTATTTTTATTTTTTTGTGTGGGGTCCAAGGTTTATAAACCATTGGCTTTGGCCGAACATGCGGCATGGCCCACATTTAAAAAGAAAAAAAAAAAAATTGATTTTAGGCAACTTTTTTGTTAAATCATTCAATTCTTTTATAAACTAACACCCCCGGTTGAGAATTTTAGTCCAGAAAAGCTTAATTCTTGAGATAAGTCTCCACTTAACTTTTATAATTTCAAATGTAACCAAACTTGCTATTATAGCATTATTTTTTGTTACCAATAGAGTAATGTTATTATTCCCAATAGAAAGATGTACAATGAGAATAATGTGGCATGGGCATTTTATATAACTGCATGTAATGAAACAACTTAAATAAGAGCATTTGCGGTTAGTATTATACGTTGGTGTGAAATATAAAATGTCCACCGCACATTATTTTGGATCGTGGGTGTAGTATCGATGAGTTTGGCAATGGCGACGGTGACGCAATCTCTTCCTTCTTGGAATTTTCTAGTGGTGACGGTGATCCGGTGGAACTAGGGAGATTAGCTCAATAAATCAACGCTTCTCTTCCTCTATCCGTAGCTAAAATCGATGGGCTTCTCTTTATGCCTTGTGGCGGGCTGGGAACGTATGTGGGCCAGATTTTTCTTATGAAGCTCCCAAAAATTTGAGGCCTTAGACAATCCTTTAGTTAGGGCTAAACCTACCGACGAATCAAGAGGGAGAATCCCCTACAAAATTTAGGGGTATTTTTCCCTCTCAATTTTGCCACAGCAAGCGCGATAGGGAAGATTTCTCGTAGGGATAAACATTGTTCAATTTGAATGACTTTCGGATTATTTTCAAACTAAAATACTTCAAACGATTTAGAAAAATTCCAAACAAAACCATTTCATTTTTTAAATCAAAACAGTTTTTGCGGTTTACTTGGATTTCAAACTACGATTTTAAAGACATAAAAATAATATCTTTCATCCAAGTAAAAAATAATAATATATTGGTGTGAATATCATATAACACTTGAATTAAAATCTTCTAAACATAAACATTACAAATATATTTGTCTCGGTACATTCTTAAATCGATATAAGATAAAACCATAAAATTTAAGTTTAAGTTTGCAAATTAATTATTTTTGAATTAGAGAAGAAACTATTATCATAGATTATTATTTCCCCAAAAAGCCAATAAAACCCTCTAGCAAGTAAAATACTAAATATTTTGAACTTTAAATTGAAATAATTAATAATATATATTTGATTAAACAAGTAAATTATTTTACTAAATTGGGTGAATGGCTAGATTTTGTTTTTAAAGAATTTTAATAATCAAAACCTAAATCAAACATTTCAAAACGCCTTTGTTCAATTTTGATACGATCAACACCTAAATCACATGAAAAAACAATAAAAAATCAACAGTTTTAATATCAAGATTTTGATTCGATCTGACGAATTGATGATTTTTTTTGTTCACCCCTAATTTCTCCTCCTTAGTACGTTAACTAGGGTGAGAAATCCCCCTTGATTTTGTGATAACAGGGGATGATCCCCTAGGGCGCAAGCAATCACATGAGATTGCCCTCGTAGATTGTTGTCGTTGGTGCAAGCAGAGAGATTAGGGTTTCGATGATGTTGTGAATTTACATAAGTGCCCTTGTTATTGGGGGTAGGGTGGTGCACTGATCCATTTGTCCCCATCAATAGTTATTAGTTTTTAAATCTGATGGGTTATTGTGGTAGGGTGGTGCACTACGTCATGATCATGGCATGCTTTATCATTTTGGTCCAACGTGGATTGACAAACCCTAATGTTTTTCGATAAAGAAGATGAGGGCAGTTTAGTCTTTTTCACTTTGTTAATGGGAAAATCAAACATTCGACTTATGAAGGTGTTAATGATTGTAACACTTGTAATTGTCGGTCTGTTAAGTCACCCATTTATATAGTCATTTTTTCTCTATTCCATACACACGTAAATTCCTCTCAGTCAGCAAATGATTTAAAAAAGTAAAATTAAAAAAAAAAAAAAAGATTCAGAGCGGGTTTAGGTGGGTCCATGTTTCGTGTTCCCATTCCAATTTCCCAAACCAAGTTAGTGCAATGTAGATAGTAGTGGTGTCAAGACTCCAATCTAGTGAAGAGTAAAGTTTAACTACAGATATTTTTTTTTTAAAAATAATGCAATAATATAATAACATCTAAAATCTTCAAAAATTTTATAATTTTTATCTCTTCATAAAAAAAATCAACAGTTTTAATATCAAGATTTTGATTCGATTTGATGAATTGATGATTTTTTTTTTTTTTTTTTTTTGTTCACCCCTAATTTCTTCTCCCTAGTACGTTAACTAGGATGAGAAATCCCCCTTGATTTTGTGATAACAGGGGGTGATCCACTAGGGCGCAAGCAATCACATGAGATTGCCCTCGTAGATTGTTGTCGTTGGTGCAAGCAGAGAGATTAGGTCTCGATGATGTTGTGAATTTACATAAGTGCCCTTGTATATATATAATATTATATTCTGCAATTTTATACTAACAAACTTAAAACATATCCGATTAAAGAATAAACAAGTGGCTATTTTTAATCTTAGTTAACGAACTACTATTTGTTTAATTTTTCAAAAATGGCAACGGAATCAATTCATATGGATGCGGCAAACAAAAATCAGACCATGTCCCAATTGTCAAGTCCTGTTGTGACTCAAAATGTGGTTAAGTTGCTCAATCATGCTATGATCCGAACAGTGGCCAAACAATCCTGTTGTAATCATTTCGATTAATCATGGGTAAAAATCGGATGAATTCAATGGTTTGAATTTCAAAAGATTGTAACATAAAATGTTATTTTATTTGACTACCATGAATCTCATGAGATTTTTGACCAAGGATGCTCCACTACTCAAAAAGGGTGATGGGGATATCCAAGCTATCAATGCACTCGTTTGGGATCGCGTTGAATTTCGAGCATCTGTTGATGGATGTTTTTTGAGTGGTGGTGTGTGTGATGGAACTGCCACTACGTATGATATATGATTCTCATATCTATTAGTGGCTCCAAATTAAGGTAGTGGTAATTCTTTTGCATATTGTCATAGCATTCTTTCGGACAGTCAACCGCAATAGCCTCTTCTTCCCCACAGAAAATATAAAAAAAAATAGCTAAAATATCTAAAAAGAAAAAAAAATGTACCAAATATCAAGTGAAGAAGCAAAGAGACCAAGGAAAAAAGAATTATGATGCATAACGACTTTATATAACTGAGTTTGAAAACTTGTTATAACTTATAATCTAACATTGTTGTTCAAAGGAGAAGAAATTAAATGCCTATTTGTTTTTGGTGAGCCAAGATGAGACGAGTGAAGTAGGGATTAAATACTCTTTACCACGTCATTTACATGTTTATTTAATTTGTAAACAAGATTTAAACTTAGAAATAAAAAGGTAAAATTAAAAAAATGATTCGGAGCGGGTTTAGGTGGGATCCATGTTTCGTGTTCCCATTCCAATTTCCCAAACCAAGTTAGTGCAATGTAGATAGTAGTGGTGTCAAGACTCCAATCTAGTTAAGAGTAAAGTTTAACTACAGATATATTTTTTTAAAAATAATGCAATAATATAATAACATCTAAAATCTTCAAAATTTTTATAATTTTTATCTCTTCATAATTTCCTACATATTAAACAAAAGAAAATTCACTTTAATTTAGACCAATGTGTAACTTATAATTAAAGTTTTGGTGATTAAATTGCTATAGAGGCAATAAATTGAGGATCAATGGAGAAATTTTTAATAAAATAGAAAATAAGAATTTGTCCTAAATTCGGGTGAGGCAATATTTCTTTCTTCACAACAATGTTATAGCAATAGTTTAGGTGTCTATACTTTATATATTCGATTAAATAAGTCATGTAATTTTACATTTAAATGAATATAATATTTAACGACATTTAATTGTTTCATAGATTGGTACTTAACACCGACAGTGATGAATATCGTTTTTACTCTTAAAAAAAATGTATGTGGCTTACAACGTCTATAGAGAATCGAAATGTTCTAGTCACAAATTTTTTTTGATTGGGTTCAAAATCAATCGGTTCTGGTATAATTCCATCCCCTTTTATGCAAAAACCAAGAATTTCATTTTCAAAATTTTCAATGGAAGTCGATTAATCCAATTCTCAAGATGTGTACTCCTACCACTAGGTAACTTCAATGCTACAAAAAAGAAAAGGTCGGGGGTTACAACCGCTAAAATAAGAAGTTTAGAACCTTTTCGCTATATTTTCAATGGATTGAGGAGCTCTAATTGTCCATAGACTTTTTATCATAAGACGGTCAAACGGAAAACTAATGTCGGTCACCAAGTAAACCAACCGACGTCGTAAATTGTACATTTGTTTTTATTATAAATATGCTATTCTTAATTTTGTGTTACCATTCTAATTTCAGATCCCCAATTCCAAAGCCCTAGTTTTTGTTATTTTCTATAATTTCTCCTCCCTGGTATAGTATTAGTTTCAATTTCAATTACTCTGGTTAAAAACCCCTAGTTTTTAAGGATTTTTAGGGTTATATTATTGATTTGGCAACATGCCGGCCACAGCGGGGAGGGTTCGCATGCCGGCGAACAACCGGGTGCACAGTAGCGCTGCCCTCCAGACCCATGGCATATGGCAGAGCGCAATCGGGTATGATCCCTATGCGCCGAACAAAGATGAGAAGAAGAACAATTCGTCCGAGGTGAATACGGCATCGGAGCCTGACCATGAGAATGCCTATGCTAGTTTCCAGGGCCTTCTGGCTCTTGCCCGTATCACGGGGTCGAATGCTGATGAGGTCCGTGGATCGTGCAAGAAGTGTGGCCGTGTTGGGCACTTGACATTTCAGTGTCGGAATTTTTTGAGTGCAAAGGATGAGGTTAAGGAGGGGAAGGATTCAGAGGCAATTGAGGCTGCGGTTTTGTCTGGCTTGAAGAAGTTGAAGGGGATGGGGAATAGTGCGATGGAGAAAGAGGAGAGCAGTGGAGAGGAAGAGGAGAGTGAGAGTTCAGATTCTGATTATGATTCTGAGATTGAGAGGGCGATAGCTGGAAAATATGGGAAAAGAGTTGGTCGAAGTAAGGCAAAGTCTAGTAAAAGTAGGAAGAGGAAGGATGATGATGACTCGGATGATGATGGGACAGAACCGGATTTTAGAGATGGGAAGAGGAAAGGGAAGTCAAAGAAGAGAAGTGGGAAGAGGGTGCATAGTGATTCTGAGTATGAGGATGAAGTAAAAAGTAAGAGGAGAAAGGATAAGAGAAGGAAAAGGGATTATGACTCATCAGATGATGATGAAGAAGAACGCAGGCGAAGGAGGAGGAGTAGGAGTAGGAGAAAGGAGAAGAGCAGAGGAAGGAGTCACCGGTATTCAGATGGTGATTCACCTAAGGATTCTGCTGAAAAGAGGCATAAGCGGAGCAGGAGGGCATCCTCAAAATCTGCTTCTGATGACTGTGGCTCGGATGAGGGTCTAGTGCGCAGGGACAAGAAGCTGTCTGAGAAAAAGAACCAAAAATATCGTCATGAATAGGAAGATTGGCTTCTACCGAAGGCGATGTAGCACGATCATTTTTTTGCATCTTATCATGCAAGATCATGTATTGGCTACATGGGATCTCGAAGGTACTTGGTGAGAATTCTGATAGAAAGGCATGCACTTTACGGGGATCTATTTTCATTAAAGCATTGAATTCTGTTGTTTTCTAGTATTAGCTGTGGTTTAACTACATCTATTGTATTTGTTTAATCATGATTCATCTTTGGTTGTAAGAACTCTTTAGCTGATATAAACTACCATTACATCTTCGATGATTATTGCATTGGTGATTAATTATGTTTATAGTACTTGATACAATTGAATATAAATTACATAACACTATTTAAATTTGCTTTGATCACTATAGCTCTGGATGTCTCTATTTTGTTATTTTTTGCCTCATCATGGCGTTTGAGTTAGTGAACTTGAAAAGATGTTTGTGTATTTGGTTCAACTCATCCTCTGGTTGGCCGCATGACTCAGAAGAAAATTAATGATATAAACCTTAGTACCTTACAAGCTGGAACTAGCACAAACATAACTTGAAGTGATGAAAAGGAAATTTTTGGTTAGTATAAGTGTTAATGGGACCTATTTGAGAATGATGTAGCTTTGAAATAGTGTTATCTATAGCAGTCACAGTCTTTCACATATTTTGGCTAGTATTTGTGTTAGTGGGACCTATTTTAAGAATGATGTAGCATCTTAGCTGTTGGATTCATCTGGCTTTGAAATAGTGTTATCTGTAGCAGTCACAGGCTTTCAAATATTTTCAGCTAGAATTCGTGTTACTCTGCCTTTCAAGTTCGTTATCCTAACCGTCTCCTCTCTTCCACCAGGAGCCTGGCCCCTTATTCTATCCTATCTACTGCCTTGAATGGGACCAATTTGAGAATGAAGTATAGCATCTTTGCTGTTGGATTCATCTGGCTTAGAAATAGTAATTTCAATAGCAGTCATGGGCAAATCCCTTTCGGTTCCTCTTAATAAAATTTCCTAAGATTTTAATAAAATTTAATATTGTTACTTTTGTTGGCTTTTGAGTTGAGAGATGAAGGACAGGTAGCTTTTCCTTCTCTAATTCTTTGTTCTGGTTTTAGTCACACTTCTGATTCCCCCCTCCTTGTATGCTTGTACTAAAAGATGCAGTTCTACTATTCCCAGGGTAGGATGGGATGGAGTTTTGTTCCTTAGAAGTCCAGGGACTTGGGAAGGAAAGAGATACTAGGAGTATGTATAGAATACTGCATCCCACATCACTTGTGAAATGCCTACCTTGTGGGCTTCAAAACACACTGGGCACCTTTAGTTTGTTAGTCAGTTTTACCCTATGCATTTGTGACGGAGTCTTTTAGGATAGGCTTCGATGTCCCGTCCCATACCAATACTGTCGACTGTTTATCAATCCTGGCTGTCTTTTCTGCTCTTATTGATTGAGCATCATTTTCCTAGAACTGTGATTGTTTTCATACCCAACTTAGTACATTGTGTTTAGCAAGTGCCTTGATTTTTCTGGCTCTGTTTAGATAACAGTCAATGATTTTGTGGTGTGTTGGTAGTTTACTTTTTTAGTATAACCTTGACGTTTATGAGCATAATCCTTTCCACAGAGGTTAATCAGTTACATTCTGCTGTTCATGGTAGATGTTCTTTTTTGGTGGGGAAGAATCATTCATTTAACAGTTTGTGTTGTTCATTGTAGAAATTTTTAATCTTATTGATTAAGGGCCTCTGTCTACTTGAATCCTTCTGAGTTATGAATTTCCTCAACTCTTTAAGGGCCTATAGTTTCGCAGGGAAACAATAGTTGAAGTTTTCCCACGAGATTTCACACAATTCGGTTGAAAATGGAATTTGGCCTCTCCAATTTCTTTTGCCTAGTCGGTTTTTAACGCAAACTATTGTACAGTGTTCCAAAAAGCTCGCTTAGGCAGCTAGGCTTGAAGCTTGGGCAAAACGTCCCGCTTCGTGCTTTGGCTCTTTTGTTTTTTTTTTGAACAAATAAATTTTTTTCTTCTTGAAGCTTGACAATAGTGCAAAAGATTATAACACTCAAAATAATCTCACATTCTTGCTTGCAAGTTGCAATAGCATTTGTAGGTGAATTTACATGGAATACAAAACGTCGACGACAAAATCGTCCTCTGTCCACCACCAAGTACGTCTTAATAATTTTTTTTAATTACTTTTTATTTTTACGAAAGTAAACAAACACAATCCAAGAGATTTGAACCAAAAAAATGGGGAAACTAAGGTCTTATCTGTGTTTATTTGGGAGATTTGGAATCATTGTATTATTGAGATAGGCAAGAACAAAGTACTCCAAAAGCAGTATTCTAAAAAATATAAATCGTGACTAGATGTGGAGACATAGTTTTAAATTTTAAGTGTTTAAGCCAGCCTAAACGAAATCTAAGCATAAAAAATGTTTTCCTCTATTAAATGTTATTTTTAATTATTTAAAAACCAATTACTAATTATATAACAAACATCTACAATCATAAAATGCTATATTTACTTAATAATTCTTACAATTAATCAATTATACAATTTTCAAAATTTTAAAATACAAAAACTAAATTATTTTTTGTAGTTTCAATTTTCAACTAGACAAATCATATTTAATTGATTTATAAGAAAATCATATATGCTTTCGAAATTTTCAACAAAATAATGAATTCTAATATCATAATTATATTATGTAGATAGCACCATAACTTAAATATTATTTAACTCTATCAGATAAAACCATTTTTAATTTTAATACAAATAGTTTTTAAAAAACTTGAAATTAAAGTCAAATGAAAATGTTTTTTTTTTTTTTTTAAAATAAAATAAGATTATAAACTAAAGTCAAATAAAAGATTTTTTTAAAAAGGAAAAACAAATTAATAAAATGCACCTAGAGAGCTTCAAGCCAAAACACGAAGCATAACGTTTTGCCCAAGCTTCAAGCTTCAAGAAGTGTGGAAATCAGGAATCCCATTTCTTTTAAGTCAAGTTCATACAGAGTGCGTTACAACAAGTGCACATACCTACTAATTCAATCCCTCACTACAACATATTAACTCTTCTATAGCTTGCAAAGAATGTTATCTATCAGGTTCTATAGCATTTTTTTAGAACGCTATCGTAGGTGGTATTATTAAAAATCGTATTTCTTTTACAACGTTTTTTGAATGCTATTATAAAATGCAATAAAAAAACTTTACATATCATTCTTTTCATACAATCATTTTTGTTTTGATAGCAATTTTTCAGTTACAATTTTGACTTTAATAGAATTCTTTAATCGTTATGATTACAATTTCAATAGCATTCTTTTTCCATCATAATTTTTTAATATTTATAGCATTTA
>CAIGRB010134637.1:0-14210 GCA_903798255.1 Fraxinus quadrangulata
TTTTTTTTTTTTTGTAAATTTTGTATGGAACTATTGGTGTTACACTTCGTAGTTGGATGTATAATTGATTTTATTTGTATTTTTTTCTACCACATGTAATGTCAAAAATATATTCGACTATGGGTAATATTGATTTATGGTCTAGGAAAGCAACCTCTACGTCGAAAGCAATCTCCGCGTAGTGCGGAGAGTGCTCTCCACGGTGCACAGAAATAAATCTCCGTTGCTCTCCACCCATTGATAGAAATCTCCACGCAGAGAGCATGGCCGTCGCACTAACTTGTCTAAACATTTTCACCAACACATTTTTCTCTTCATTATATCTTATCGGTTCATAAATATACAAAAGATAGTATTTTAAAAATTACCAATTTATTTTACATTATAAATTGACCATTTTTACTCTGNTATTTTTAAAATTACCAATTTATTTTACATTATAAATTGACCATTTTTACTCTGTTAGTGCTGCTTCAAATACCTAAAATACGTAAATTTCGTTCTTCTACTAATTAAACTATAACCTCATAACATTTTGTTACATTAATTACAATTTCAATTTCCATTAATTTAATACTTTTATTTTTGTTTTTAGTACAACAAATAACGATATGTACAAAATCAAGGTACTTGCAAATCATATTAATTTTAGAAAATTATTCACTCCCATTCGTGTAGCCATTCTTCTCACTACTATAAAATAATAATTGCATTCTTATGTATAGTTGTATAAAACTTCAACTTTTACTTTTCCATTTCTGCTAAAAACAAAACCACCTTCACATACATATAATTCTTGCTTTACTTCAGTATACATATTTGATATTTAATAACAGATATTTTCTACCAAATGATAACTTTCCTTCTAAGAGTATTTTTGAACTGACACATTAATACCAGATATTTTTTGACAAATGATAACTTTTGTTCTCAGTAGATATTTTTGAACTGACAGATGACTATTAATACTTTTAACTTTATAGGATATCAATCACAATTGAACTTCGTAACTCATTTAATAATGATTTAATACTTAAAGTTTACCACTGTAATTAGTTTGTTAATTAAGCTTATTCTTAAGTTCAGTTCAATTCTCTATATTTGATATTCTTTCTATTTTAATCCACATAAGTTCAACGCACTTAAACAAATATCAATTCGAATACTACTTAACTAACTTATAAAGTCCTATTAAGTTAAGTTAGACAAAGTTTCTTCAGTATACCATTTTGATCATAGTTAAATAAATTATAAATAAGCAACAAAAAAAGGAATTGCACTGCTAAAAACAAAACCAAAGCACTTCATCCCATACATATATAAGTCTTGTAGTACAATCTTTCCAATTCAACTCATATGGCCACATTAGTACTTTTAACTTTATCCCGTATACACTCAAATTATCTGTCTATAAATCCCTTAACTTTATACTTCAACTTGAAACATTCAAAAAGAAAACACGTATTACATTTCTCATTTCCAATTACCAACACTTTAGAAACTCTATCTCCTATTCATTACTGGTAATTCTTACATTCTTCAGTTGAAATTTCTCCTTCCTCTGTCACATTATTATCGATATTCTTACATTTCTTCTATAATGTTAAATTTTGAATATTAAACTTATACCTACAACTGTATTATTTCTACCTATTGTTCTTTTCAATCACCGATATCAAAGATGGCAGCACCGTACAAATTTATCCCACGTATTGCAACTTCAGAGACTAATTGGTCTGCAAAAGTAGTCATCGTTGGAAAACAATCACTAATGATTGCTCGTAATTCCACTAACAGATACCAAAATGTTGTCCTCATAGATTTAAAGGTACATAAATAGTAACAGATACAATAATTTTTAATTATTACTATATGTGCTTATTTTATAAATACTTTCAACTTCTACTACTGTTAAATAGGGTAACCAAATTACAACAACAACAATTCTTTCAACAACAGCAATAGTGGAACACTACCAAGGCATGCAATCTAGCACATAAAATTATGTAGATACCAGTTTAAGTTTAGTAAGATCTTATATTGATGAACAAAATAACAATATGCTGAATAAATTATCTAACTGGGAATCAAACATGAAAGCCACTATATCTTCCCTCCAACAAGATGTTCATCTCCATAGGAGTTCGGTTCGTAGCACAGAACCGAAGCATCACTCAACATCTCAACAAATTGAACATGTTAAAAAGTTGGCAAGAAAAAAAACTAAAGGAAAAAAGTTATAGTCTTTAACGCCATCCATGTGTTATCTTTCAGAAGACTATCTTACGCAATAATTAGAGATTGGGTAATAAAGAATCCATCAAGGTAACCAATCTAATTCTACTTTATTAACTTCAATATTATAATTATAATTTGATTTATTTAAAACTAATTTAAATTATGTTATACAGTGCATATTAGGATGATGAAACTGACAATCGATACGCAAGAGACACGTTAAAAGCTATAATTGATACAACACATGATATTAATACTGCGGTTAGTACAGTTTAGTGATCATAATAAATTTCATTCCATACTTAATATTTAATTTACATCTATTTATTCCTTACCTACCTTGTGGAAATAATGGGTGAGTATTTAAATTGTTTACTATAATATTTCATTTTCTGTTTAATTTGATTTTACATTTATGGTATTAATTTAATCTAACATAAAACTATTTCTTTTATAGGCCAAACTATGCAATTTTTTTTTTGCTTAAACACATAAAATGCTTCATTCTATAATATCCAATAGAATCAGTTTCTCCAAATAGGATGCTTATATACAAACGGAAGATTGCAATAGATATTTGTTATAATGAATACTTTTTAAATCCTCGTTGATCCTAATACTAATGAATAATCATAATTACTCAAAAAACTGCTCAAAACGTATGTTATAGTTCATTGGATTCGTACTTAACAATAAAGCTGAAGAAACTCCTACACTTACAAACAGAAAGGTAACATATGAAATCAATTGTCCTTCATGCTTCTGCACATGTCAAATGTCCACATTTGATGCTTAAATTATGCTATTCTAAGTGAATAATAAATCATTCTTATGATATATGATCATAGCAACATCTTTATTATATCAAATTTCAAATCTGAATATCCAGTGCTGCAGTTACCCTTGAGGTAAAGTTGAGTTTTATTAGCGATATTACTTATTTTACCATGCTGGTTTGCCTAACATTGTACTTTTGTAAACTTATATTAAATCTAATTCTTGTAACTATATCAGTGACTTGTGGTGAAATCCCATTTCCTTGTGCTAGATAACCTTTTTTTATCACAATCTTTGATTGATCATAATTAATTGTTCTTGCTCACTTTTTTGTAGTCATTGAATTTCTAAATTTTCTATTTTCCAAAACTGTGAAGTTATTACTAAATACCTACTAACAAAATCTATTGTTAAACCTGATGGTTTCACTGTAGTTTATAAAATAGTTCCTTTGACATGTCTTAAAGCACTATAGCTTTATACAAGCTGGACATGGCCTACTTCAACTGGTTTCTTGCAAGATTGTGAGATTAATTTTGTAACTATTTCATTTTATATGATTTTGTATCGCTTTGATCTCATGAGAGAGTGTCCTTTTTAGAGTTGTGTAAATACTTAGGGTTTTGGGTTCTAGTATTTTCTGGTTAAATTTAAAGAAAAGGTAACATGATCTTTTGAAGTTCAGAGATTGAATTTTTTTTTATCTGAGTTTCATATGTTCTTAGAAAAAACTTTACTTTTTTCATTTGAATTGTTTTTTGTTGACATTTTCTATTTTTTTATGCCTCCTCACTTCATCTGCTTCTTTAGACTCAAAAGAGAAAGTTGGGACTATTCGAGGAAGATAAATTGAATGACGAGAGTTTTGTTTGAGAAAAGAGAATCACTAAGAAACCCACTGTTCTTAGTTTGACTCTAGTTGTGATAGAGGGACACCATTCAAGTTTACTCTCGGCCAAGGTACCTGGATTTTACGTGATCATATATTTTTATTTGCTTAAAAGAATTGAACATGTTAATTTTGTTTTAGATCAGTATTTCGTGTTACGGATTCTTGTTTTGTGTGAATTATGATACTTCTAATGCTCTTTGGCCTCAATGGAAGTTGTTGTATTTACTTTCAAGGTTTTCAAGTTTGAAGTTAGTAGTAGTATCTTTATATTTATTTATTCTAATGCTCTTTGTCCTCTATGGAAGTTGTTATATTTGCTTTCGATGTTTTCATGTTTGAAGTTAGTAGTAGTATCTTTATATTTATTTTCAAATAAGATGAACTTGCAAAATGCAAAAGATATTTTTTAAATAAAACTATATTTGTACTACCGTGAAACGCATAAACATTTGATTTCAAATTTTCATTTCTTAAATTCATTTTTTTCTTCGATTACTCAGTATTATTAGTTAATACTAGTTAATCATCTGCCCCCTCCAATTCTCTCACACTCAAATTGCAGGGTTGGAACTTCCAAATGAGAGAATGAATGAAGAAGGATAATTTAGCAATATTC
This sequence comes from Fraxinus quadrangulata, assembly GCA_903798255.1. Lineage (NCBI taxonomy): Eukaryota > Viridiplantae > Streptophyta > Magnoliopsida > Lamiales > Oleaceae > Fraxinus > Fraxinus quadrangulata. The sequence continues at coordinate 4,524 of CAIGRB010134637.1, forward strand.
TACCTAAAACTATAACTTTTGCCATTTTAAATAAACGTAACATGTCAGTCGTTTATCATTTCCTCTCTTGTATTTGGTCATGCTTGGAAATTTTTTCCTACTTAATTTGGTCATGTTCTTCTGTTCAAATCTTGTTCATATAGCAACAATTTCAGTCTCATTGTGATTTTTTACAATGTCAGTATTGTTACCTTTTCTTATTAGTAAAATCATGTATATAATTGTGTTTATATTATTCTTCAATTAGGAGCATATCATATGGACTGGCCTTGGTTCTCTCTTTGTTATTGTTTTTGGAGACCAAGATAAGCCAGCTCTGATCACTTATCCACATTGTTTCCAAGGTTTTCTTTTAATTGTACCAGGAAGTTCGTGGTAGTGTTGACGTTCCAGAATCAAATACAGTTCAAGCATGCAGAAGCGTTGGTGCTTCAATGCCATCTTTCTCTTCTTTATTTGATTTTTTGTAAAACTACAATTTTTGGAGCTTAACTCGTATTTAAATTATTTTCATTTGTTTATGCTTTCTTCTGTAATTATTTGCAATGTACAATATGGGCAACTGAAAGAAAGTCAATACTCTGAAAATGCAGGTTGGAGATAAAGCAATCATTTGAGGGTACTCAGGAAGTCCTTGAACTTGTTGAAGCTAGGGAGCTGAGTAAGATTTGTTAGACCCACCAATGTGAATGAATTCAGCAGTCATTCTCACTGGTAATTTCTAGCATCTTATGTATCCCTATTTCTATAGTTTTTTCTGTTTGTTACAAATAAGAAACATCATTTCTACATTTTTTTTCTTTTTCAATTTGTGTTCTACATTTGAATTAATTCTATTACATCATCATCTTACCAGAGAATTTAACTGACTTGGTTTGTGAATTCTAATGGTTAATGCTGGCATGATATTAACAGCACAGTTATGCAACTTTCACTTCCTCTCTTATTGGCTGGCTTCTCCAATTATATGCTAATTTGAATTGAAAGAAAATCACTATAATAATAGCCTTTTAAGAATCGTGCTTAGGTGTCACACTAGTAGTTTGTTTGCCATGCTTAGTATAAACTTAGTACCATGCATAGGAGATCAAATTTGTATTTTACTATATAGATTAGTACTATATATATTTTTGTATTTCTTTATTTTATATGTACTAACTCTTACCTTTCAGAGTAATAGCTCATTATGTTTCTCCTTAAAGTTTCACGAGTAAATGTCAATTTACTCATTTCGAAGGCAAAAATATGATACAAAAATAACATAGTTAAGGGGGAAAATTTATTTTGAGAAGTGGTTGTTTTCCTCCATCCTATTATAGTGTACTCCACTATCACATGCTGAGTAATTGTAGAACTTTATTTTCATAGATAAAAACCATATAACTCATGTGTCCATTGTTTGCTGTTAACAAGTTATTCATGGTAGGTGGGTTGCAAACTCATTGGATTTCAATAAAAAATATGATGCCAATGTCTTTGAGACAACCACAAGGTGGCTTTATAAGGTTCAATTTGCCTCCTTTTACTCTTTAGTTGATTTTTTCTCATGGTTTACATATTTAAATTTTCTAATACCGGCGAGCAGCCATAATTAATGAAGAGTTGTGTGCTCATGAGGAGTACATTGTGCTCTAAGGTTTACTCTGTCTTGTTTTAATGCGTAGTTTTATTTGTAATAATTTGCATTTATAGGTGCACTTATCAGTTCATTTCGTCTATCTGGAGATAATATTTTCCTTCAAGAGGCTAAAGATATTGCTGATAGACTGCTGCTTGCATGGAATACTCCTTCGAACATCCCATATATTATTATTAACTTAGCTCATGGAAATCCACATAATCCTGGGTGGACTGGGATAAGTCGTGATAATAAAAACTACCTCATTTTCACAAGTTGTACACATCATGGTTTATGAATGCTACGTTTTGTTCATTATTTATAGTATGCGAATGCCTACTTAAACTCACAATTTAATCAGTTGACATAATCTCGTATTTTTGGTAAATAGAGGTTACCTTATTCCCGTGGTTGATGTGTTTGTATTGTTTGCACTTACAGTTTTCTTATGTACTACTTGGTAACTTATTTAGCGATGATTTGATCTTAAAGTCTACCATCATGTTTCTGCTATGCTCTGTTCATTAATTGTAATTAGCATATTCATTCAGCTTGGTACCTAATTTTCTTAGCATCTAACCAATCTGTTGAAAATAGTTCCTCTAGCTCTAACTAGCAGTACTGAATTTATATCATAAAACATTTTACACTGTGTAGGAGACATGAATAATGAAAATTAGAATGAAATACATTGAGGCAAGTTTATTGAATTTCATATACGAATGTTATGAGAGTCTTACAATTCTTATGTGTTGCACACCATTTTTGTGATCTTATTATATTGTTGCTTCATTGTGTCATGTTACAACATCCCAACTTCGGCTCTGACCTGTACATTTACTCATCAACCTTCATCCAATCAACCTATATATCTCTGTCATTCCTTACAATTCAAGGTTTCATACTCGTAAAATGATTATAACTTCTAATTTTTCCTTGTAGTGCCTCTATGTAAACAATTTGATGTGAAATTGCACCACGTGCTAGGTGTCATAACTGATGAGATCACATAATTTTGATGTTTTAATAACTAAAGCTTTCCCAAGTACTATGAATAATCTGGGTTTCAAATATACTTCAAATGTGTGGAAAAATGTTATAATACCATCTACCACATATGCTAATATTACCTTCAAACTAACATTGCTTGTGCATTGCACAGATAGAAAACTAGTATATATATAGGTCTTGGTTGTCACCCATTATTGTGTTGAAAATGGAGTAATGAATAGTATTTTTTAGAGAATGTGTGGTTAAAATTTCAAGTAACTTTATTGGTTTGTGTGTAGAATATTTTATTGGGTGAATGTGTGGTGGAGAATTTTACTGTAGCAAACAATATTTTGAAAAAATGGTAGACAAACGGGAGCTTAGAATATGTATTTGAAATAATGTTATATATAAATTTAAAAATTTTCATTATTTTTTAATCACACATCCTTCAAAATAAATGCTATTAAAAATTATGCTTTTCCCAAAAAAAAAAAAAAAAAAAACTCATTTTAGCCTATGTTTGCCTTATTTTTTTTAAAATTCATTTTAAACCATATATTTTTTTAAGAATGAAATAATTTTACACATAAATTGAAATTTTTTTCTCATTTTTTAAACTACACACGTTCACCATAAAATCACTTTGATTCAAAACAAATAATGCTATACATCATGCTTAACATCGTCATTGTTGGCAAGACTTGATTGATAAAAAAACTATTTTAAATTTTAAATTGATCAATAATGTATTGTTTAGTGGCACAGTGTAAAAAATAATATAAAGGAGAATGTATATATAGGGGTACTTTTAAGAATGGCCAGATCAGCAAGTCTAAAATATTGTTTTGTTTAAAAGACAATATTGCCCTTTAAGTATACAATTGAAAATCAAACACTTCCCACTTAAAATTTCAAAATCACTTAACTTTTCTTATCTGTCTATTCCAATACAGATAAAAGTTCTCTGAACTTTCATCTGCTTCAACCTCAAAATCTCTGAAATTTATCAAACGCTGAAGAAGGAAATATTTTTTAATATCAATCATTTCGAATCGGTAAGTATATTTACGTATGCTTTATTTCATTTTGTTGATTAAAGAACTCCAAAACACCAAGAAACTGAGCTCAGTATTGAATCAACACCATAATGATCCAACCAAATCACAAACCTAAACACCACCATAACGATTGCTATAAGATTTGCCCCTAAAGAGCTCGGTATAAAAGATGTTGTAGCCTCAAATAATCAGCCACTGAGGCTAAGGAAGAGGAAGAAGCACAAATCACAGTAAAACACAAAGCCAAGGAAGACAAACACGAAGCTAAAATGGAGGCTTTGTTTTTCTCTCTCAATATACGGCTGCACACATGTTTTCATACTCATCAACAATAATGGGGTGGTAAATATAAAGGGAAATTATGTATGGGCTTTAGGTTAGAAAAGGTAGGGCCCAATAGGAAATATGTAAGTGGGCTAACAAACCGAAAAAGCCATCAAGGTCTTGGGTTGGGCCATGAGCAGCACTAATTTAATTAGGCTGCTTCAAATGGGCCAAGTGGATTACGTGATAGGTTTAGACAATTGTGGTGTCGATATACATTCAGTCATTTGATCGTTGTCGACTGAATAAGACAATACTTACATCATCACCCATGTTTTATTGGGTATCAAAACCCAACAAATCTCCACCTTAATTCTTCATAAATCTGTAAGCAACCAAAACACACAGTTTATACTTACATAATCAAGGTAACCAACAAAATTGGAATCATAGACCTTACTTCATGTTTTGGACTACCTGAAATAAATACCATACCTACTTCATATACTCACCGGGAATAAGGTCAAGAACACCAAAGTAGAAGCAAATAATGACAGCAATCAATCAAGAGCAAATAAACATGCGATTGAGACATTATATATAGGATAACATATAGATCTTTTCAAACATATTCACACATAACCACATATTAACACCAAGTTAATCAACATGCCAACACCTTTGCAACAAATGCATAAATGACCCCAACGAAAAGATCTCACCACACTGATCCTATCCCATTCCATGTTGCTCACACCTCGAGAACACATATCTCACCTTATTGCCCACTATGCTCACTAGACTAATCACTCAACCCATGTCTGACTTGTAAGCCATAATAGATCCTAAGTTCTTGAGATAATCCTCTATCACCACATCACTTCTCACAACCTACGTGGATAATGGGTCTCCACCTAACAAAAGTGATAGAAGTGCCTCTTTTACACTCCACCTGATGAGGGTCTCTTCTCAGATAAAGGATTTCAAAATTTAATTACCTCTTCACTTGTGATCCAAATGCTACACTCTACATCCCCGGTACAAACCACCAATGTACCCCTAGGCATCTATAATCCACCTCACCAAAAGACATACAACTCACTGTTAATGCATCACAACCCACTATGCATGCAAAAAATTACTCCAAGTAATAAGATCACTCCAATTCATGCCAATACACATATCAAATACATTGAAATGCAACATATAATCATGTAACAAAATTTAGCAATCACACACTTACAGAAAGGATTGCACGCGGATGCAAAAGCAGTAACTAGGTTTACTCTTAATAAACCTCACTAGGGTCATCACTAGACCCTATAGCCACATTCGTCTCGCCTTTCATCTTACCATTCTGCTTATCATTTTTCTTTTTGGGACAATCCCTAATAAAGTGTCCAGCCTTACCACAACTGTAAAACCGTCTACCACTAGAGTTGTCCCATCTTTTTTCCTTATTCCTACCACCCTCGTCACTCGAGTCACCATAATCTTGGGCTCTATCCAAACTCATCTGCTTAAATTTCATTCTACTCCTCATATATGCAACTCACCACTTCTCTTATTCTCTTTTTCGGCTTTAATCTCAATCTCCTTACTTCTAAGGGAATCTAGGACAATCTCAAGTATTAAAGTGTCTCTACCCTACTTAATTACATTTTTAACCTTTCTATATGAATCATGCATAGAATTCAGCAAAATAATGGCATTATACGTATCAAACACTTTCTCATCACAATTAACGATATCTTGAACCAACTTGTTAAAAACATCCAAATTGTCATCAAGATTTTTTAAAGGATCCATTTTAAAATTGAAAAATCTTTCAATCAAGTACAACTTATAAAGAGTAGACTTAATCAAATATAAGTCCTCCAAATTTTGTCAAAGTTCTTTAGTGAAATCAAGTTTTCTAACTTTTTTCAAAATGGTGTTGGATAAGTGTAAAATAATTGAAGTGTATGCAAGTTATCATATTCTTCTTTTTATACTTCTGTTAAATTTACAGGAAATTTGCCATCTATGGTATTTGAAACTTTTTGTTAAACCAAAATTTCATTCATCTTTTGTTGCCAAATTGAAAAATCTCATTTTCCATTGAAAATTTCAATTTCAAAATGTGAAGACATCCTGAAAAATAGAACAATCAAAATGCACAAATAGATCACATAAAGTAATCCTCAGGCAATAATATACACTGTTCTCGATTCCCAAAGTTTCATAAGATTCGCGATCTTAGATCAAGGGAACGTTCGAACGAGTCAAGTTCAGGTATTCTAATAAGATAATCAATACAACACGAAGATATGTTAACAAAAAATCAAATTTCCACGCAATGCAGTCCCACACAGTGACTAAACAACAATTATAGCACAAAGACAATTATCAACTTGCATTCAAATTCAACATTTCAAAAAAGAGCAATTAATTCCGAAATTTCTAGTACAAGCAATGGTTACCCCACATGGTAACCTCAATCATATTGTCACCCCACACGATGACGCGCTAGTGCTGAAATTTAAATATGATTAGCCAATTTACCAGAGCGGACATGTCTGAGTCCATAAATTTCGAGAGATGCGAATTTACTGCTTTAGGGCCACTATTTTATAGCCGAAAGTAATCCAATAAATGTACTACAGTTGCGATCGTCAACCCACTAAGGGAAAAATCGTTCAATCGTTCAGGAAATTAAAATAAGCAATCTGCCGAAGAGAGCTCATCGTGAATAGCCTCCACGCGCCTCACTGTCAGTGGCGTCTCGGTCTGTAGAATACGAATATGGCATCAGTTATTCCAGCTGGTCACTAGTTTAACCATAATCGAGAAAAGCAAGTTCGGTCGCCTTTTGGAAAATCACGAATCTGCCATCATCTCCGTCTTCTCACCGGATTTCTCAAGCTCTAATACCAAAAGTTGATTAAGGAACTCCAAAACACCACCTAAATGGTTGCTATAAGATTTGCCCACAAAGAGCTCGGTGTAAAAGATGTTGTGGCCTCAAAGAATCAGCCACTAAGGCTAAGGAAGAGGAAGAAGAATAGATCACCGTAAAGCACAAAGCCAAGGAAGACAAGCACGAAGCTAAAAAGGAAAGCTCTGTTGTTCTCTCTCAATACACGGCTGTACACATGTTTTCACAATTATCAATAGTAATGGAACGGTAAATATAAAGGGAAATTAGGTATCTTTAGGTTAGAAAAGGTAGGGCCCAATAGAAAATATGTAAGTGGGCTAGCAAATCGAAAAAGCCATCCAGGTCTTGGGTTGGGCCATAAGCAGCACTAATTTAATTAGGCTGCTTTAAATGGTCCAAGTAGATTACGTGATAGGTTTAAACAATTATAGTGTCGATATACATTCAGTTGTTTGGTCGATGTTGACTGAATAAAACAATACTTACATCATCGCTCAAGATTTATTGGGTATCAAAACCCAACACATTTTGTTAAACTTTTATATATTTTAATCAGTAAAAATAGCCGATTTTTTTTTATGTTTAACAGCGAAAATAGCCAGTTGTTTTGAATGTTAATAGCCGGCTGTTTTCAGGCTTTTCCGCCTTTTTTAAAAAATTTATGTTTCATCTTGCGTATATGGTTGTAATGTCAGTTTGTTTCTTTGGTGACTTCGAATTGGATGAGAAAGATCAATGGGTATGGAGATGGAGAAGTGATAAGCGTGGTGATATTCCAATTTCCATAACGGAGAGTACAACATATGCAGGAATGTACCATGATTTATAAAACAAACTGAATGTTGATCCCTCTCAGTACGATATGGACTCAGATTTCGATTCAAAGATGATTTATCTATTTCGATTCTGCCTATGGAGGTTACTTGTGATGAAGAAGTGAATTATCTATTTGAATTGAACAAAATGTACACGACTCCTCTTTGGGTGACTTTAGTGAAGAAGGGTGTCGCCGAAGGTAGACACGAAAATTCGGTTAGATGGGATCACAATGCCAATAATTTTTGAGACACAGTGGAGATAGCTCGTAAGGATGATGTGGTTACTCTCGAGCTAGTTGTTCCTCATCTTGACCTCACTATTACACACAGAATTTCGTCGATAGTTCACGACAACGAGAATGACAATGAATTTATAAATGAGGATTTGATTATTTTATCCCATCGGAGACATGTGTGGGGTGGGAGCGCTGCTAGAACGAGTGGTCCATCATCTAATTCTTCGCGTGTGGTTCCCGATGATGAGGATTTGTATGTCAAGCAACTGTTTGAAACAAAAAAAAAAGATTTGCAAGAATTTGAACATCTAATTGCACTGAAATACAACTTTTAATTCAAAGTTAAGAAATCAAACACGTCATTGTTGACGATTGTCTGCGTCGACGACAGTTGCCGTCGACGTTTGCGAGCGACGAAAATGAATATGAATGAGTTCTTTGTAGCTCCCAAGTATAATCGAAAACATAATTGTAAAATGGGAATTCGTCGAAATAATCACATGTAAGCTCGACCATAGTTTATTGGTCGACGATAATGCACAAGTATCCGGATCGATAATCGATCTACATACCTTCGAACATCATTAACGACGTCCATCGAGAGTATGGGGCGGTCATGAACTATCGAAGGCCTGAAAGGCTAAAGAATGTGCTAAATTAGCCTGGTATTACCATAACATGGGAACAACTAATCTTGGCTCGTCATTTTTTATTGAGATAACGGAGGGCGAGAATTGCTTTAAGTTTTTCTTCATGACTCTTGGACAGTGCATTCGGGGATTTCGAAACGCGATGCAACCCCTAATTCTATTCGATGGAACAACTCTGAAAACTAAATACAAAGGCAAGCTAATTATTGCTACATGTCAAGATCCCAACATCCAAATTTACCTTTTTACATTCGGCATAATCAATAGAGAGAATGATCTGTCGATGTATTAGTTTTTCACAATGCTGAGGGAAGTAATCGGGGAAGTCGAGAACCTTGCCTTTGTAAATGATGGGACCACCTATAATAAATGGTATTGTTGAAGTTTTCCCGAGGCACATCATAGATATTGCATGTACTATATACAAGACAACCTAAAGACTAAGTATCGGGGTAAATGCATTGTTTCAATGTTCAGGATAGTTGCCGAAACTTATAATGTTGAAGAGTGTTATAAGTTTATAGTAGAAATATGAAGTAAATCATTACCGACATGGGAGTATCTGACAAAAATGAGGATTGAACACTAGGCTCGATCACATTTTTCAGGATATCGATACAACATGATGACATCAAATAATGCAGAGTGTTTCAATGCATTATTCAAGAAGGATCGAGAGTTACCAATCCTCGTAATGATTGAGAACATTCGTAACAAGTTCCAGCTGTGGTTTCATGACCGAAGTGTTGAATCACAAAGTTGCTCAAGCGTGCTAGCCTCGAATCAAGAGGATAAACTCTTTAAGGCTGCAGAGCTTACGAGAAAGTTGAACGTCGAACCACTGAATGAGTTGTGCTTCTCCGTGAACGTAACAGGACAAACATGGTGGACTTGTTATTGATTTAACTTGTTATGTTTAAAGGCTTTGCAGCGAGAATATTATGCTCTCATTATTACACGATTGGTTATTGGATAGCAACGTACGCTGAGACTATATTTCTTCTACCTAATGAAGCCAAGTGGGAAGTTCCCGACCATATTCTCCCACTTAATAATTTGTTGCCACCGCAAGTTGAATCGCGTGGTCCGGACGTCTACGTACGTCTAGAATACCATCTACCGGAGAGTTT
>CAIGRB010134637.1:20707-34108 GCA_903798255.1 Fraxinus quadrangulata
ATATTATAAAATTAAATTAATTTATAAATCAACTGTACCCCCATCCACCCCCCACGTCATTTCCCCATTCTCCCTTCATTTCGAGGAAACACTCTCTCTCTTCCTCTCTTCTATCTCACGGCCGTCACCACCGGACTCTCTCTCTCTCTCGCCGGCGATTGGGTGCGGTAGTGGTGTCTCAAAAACCCACCACCTCTGGATCTCAAAACTAGAGCTGCTTTGGTAGGTTTTATCGGTAAGTGATATGGCCGCTGTGATTGAGGCGGACATGACCGTAGCTATGGAGGCGGTGGTCGTGTTTGATGTTGTGGATACGATGATGGTGTCCCGATCTGTGGTCATGGTGGTGACTGTAGTAACTTTTTATTTTTGATGGGCTGATTTGTTTGAGGTGTGGTGGCGGCGATTTGACGGTGAGGTGGTGTCGGCTTGCAGGCACCTGAGGCGGTGTTCTTTTTTCTAGTGGTGGTGCGGTGTAGGCGATGGTCTGATTGTTGTGGTGGTGAGGTGCGGGTGGCATCTTGAATCCGTGGTGTGATTCGTGACCAATTGTGACCGCATAATGGACTAACTGTGATCTTAAAATTTGATAATTTATGATTAAAAATTAATTTGTGACCAATAAATTTGAAAATATGTAACTGATAGATAATTGTGACCAGTAATTTTTTGATCCGTGACCAATAATTTGATAAATTGTGATCGATCTGCAATTAATAAATGAGTTGCTAAAGTCACAGTTTACTCAGGTTTGAGTTCACAAGTCACGGTCATTTTGTATAGGTCACAAATCAATATATCAATTAATTTGATAGTTAACTGTGGCTAATTAATTCGTCGTTAAGGTCACGAATCATTGTCACAGTTTGAGGTCACAAGTCACGATAATTATTTATAGGTCACAAATTAATATAAACGGGTCACAAATCAATATTAACAAGTCACATGTGTTTGTAGAGTCACTGTTCAAATTTACATGTCACGGTTCAAATTTACTAATCACAAGCAACAATTAAGAGGTCAAAAATTGTGTCAACTGTACAAAAAAAATATGGCGGAGTTGTTGTCGAAATATTCGTCGGAGTTGGAATAAATGACGAAATCTGAACATTCGTAGGAATAAATGACGGCGGAATATTCATCGAAATAATCGTCGGAACGATCGTTGAAGCGGTAGGGGTGGTGAAGGTGGAGTGGGTTAATTATATATATATATACACACACACGTATGTACGTGTATTTTAGAATTATTTTTGAAATAGTGTACAGTAAAAATAGGGGAAATAAATTTTTGCCAAATATTTTGTTTAGAAACTTTCTTGGGATTTTTGTTATCTTTCCTATTTTTGTTGTTTTATTTGTTTGGACTGTGTTGCTAATTTTTGTTGTATTTCTGTTTGATTAAATAGGTTTGATCATTTAGATAAAATGTATGCTCGATTTTTGAAACAATCGAAGAGTCACTTTTATTGTTCAGATGGCGAAAAGTACCCACCCAGTAAAAGTGGTCAATAAAATGGCGATACCGATCGAAAAAACTGTAAAAATCTCTTGAATTTCTGTTATTTTTCTCTGTTCAGGCACGTCACCGTGTACCATCTACGGAAAACCTCTGCAATCTGTAGCTCTTTTGCGTTTCTCTCCAACACCTTCCAGTCCCAGAAAACCTCTGCAATCTGTAGCCCTTTTGGGTTACTCTCCAACACCTTGCAGTCCCAGAATCGTGTAAGGTATATTGATTTCAACTCTTTATACACTCACTTTTTGTGATTTGCATGTCTATTTATGTGCTTTTATCCCCTATTTGGTTTGCGATGAATTACTGTTAATTGGTGTATTTTTTATTTTATTTTATTTAAAAAAAAAAAAAAATTTCTTCCAGTAGTGTAGTGGTTATGGGCAGTTTACTTTCTAAATTTTTATCAGCTAAAATTGTTGATGTTAAAGTTTGGAATTTATTTATTTTTTACTATTTTTATAGGTGGGATCAGATTACATTGTGTGTATTATATAGCTTTATTCATATTACTATTTCTAGTAGATCTAGCAGGAACAGAAAGTAGAGGCGAAAAAGTTTTCATGTAGCTGACCTCAAATTTATTGCGAACAAGGCTTATTTTGTTGTTTCTGTATAAATATAAGTTGAGTTTTGCTCTAAGATTGCAGCAAATATTGGTTAATTGTGCTGTTGATTAATGATACTCCGGTTGTGTAAAATGTTAACGAACCCTAACATTTTCGTTTAAAATCTTTGTTTATTATTGTTAATAATGTCTACTAGTATTAAATTTTTTAATATTGGACTGAAGAGGATTAGAACCTTGTGGTGGAGTAAAATGGAGAAAGGAGGATTCCTTTAGAGTACCCCAGTGGGAATAAGAATCGATATGGCTTTGTTGATTGGAGTTCGAATAAACTAATGCTTGTGGGTTAATTTGTATTTTTCGAGATATTTGAAGAAAACAAATTTAGATCTTGATACATAAACCGTATACTAGAAAAAAATGATGAACATTAAAGTGGAGAAGTATCTAACTTCACAATTGTTGATTACTTGATAGAAGTTATGTTGTAGGTGAAATACACAACATTAATCTATGAGCTGTTAGTTATAATTACGCAGCGAGTTCTATTTCAATTCGACTTCTGAAAAAGCATGTCCAATCAAATTTTTTTTTGTATGCTATATTTCAAAACATCGATATGCAATAAATTCGTATATTGAACTATCTGCGACTCTTCCCTTCCACCTGGAAAGAAAGAGAGAAAAAATAAATAAATAAAAAATGAAGAACCCTTATGAGTACAAACTGTGTCACACTGTCACTCTTTTCCTACAAACATCCTTCTTATAAGACTATTAGAGTTGCTGTTGTCTAAATCTGGAAGATAAGAGTTTTGTTGGCTGAAGAACTTGAAAAATTGTTCCATTGGCATATTCTTTCTACTTTTGCTTTTCTTCAAATTCTTTGGCCAATTCTGGATTTTTAGGAAAATTTTTGTTTGGTGACTTTATGGGTTTTTTCGTTTCTTTTTGGCTTACTTGGACTACTGTAGTTGTCCATTGAACAGGTTATGGAAGACTTGGAACCTGCAAGTGCAGACAGGGAATTATTTCAAGTTTACAGTGGTGCAAGGAGACCTCGGATACTGCTTGCTGCTAGCGGAAGTGTAGCTGCTATGAAATTTGCTAATTTGTGCCACTGCTTTTCTGAATGGGCAGAAGTAAAAGCAGTCGCAACTAAGGCGTCTCTGCATTTTATAGACATTGCATCGCTTCCAAAGGATGTCACTTTTTACACCGACGAGGATGAATGGTCGACTTGGAAGAATATAGGCGATAAAGTACTGCACATTGAACTTCGAAGATGGGCTGATATTATGGTCATTGCCCCTTTATCAGCAAACACACTTGGCAAGGTATACATATCTGGTATAATCTTTGTTATCTGATTAACCTGTAATGTCATGTGTATTACAACAGAAATTGGCTGCTAATAATAGATCTAGGCTTAGATCATTTTGCCTGTTTGGCTAAGCTTAAATATTAGTAAAATTTGTTTTAAATCTGTTTGGGTGACTTACTTTTTCTTACTTTTAAGGTAATTCTATTAGTAAATGTTACCTTTTACTTTCAAAATAAGTAACTTATTTGTTGTTTTTACCAATAAAACAATTATTTTATTAAAGATTCCTTTTTTCACTAATAAGTGAACCTTTTAAGCTTAGACCAAACATGCTCCATGTACAAGTTTTTGAAGTCATGTTAGTAACAACATATCTTCTTAGGCCATGTATCTTGTTTTGTATGATTTTATAACGAGTTTTCTTCTTACATAGCTGTTACGGGTTGATTCAATTCTCATTTTGACTATTTTCTTGCTGTCTTTTTATAGATTGCTGGAGGATTGTGTGATAACTTGCTGACTTGCATTGTACGTGCGTGGGACTATAGTAAACCATTTTTTGTGGCTCCAGCCATGAATACTTTAATGTGGAATAACCCTTTTACTGAACGGCATCTTATGACAATTGACGATCTTGGAATTTCCCTTATCCCACCAGTGACAAAGAGGCTAGCCTGTGGAGATTACGGAAATGGTGCAATGGCCGAGCCTTCTCTCATTTTCTCAACTGTAAGGCTCTTCTTAGAGAAACGATCACAATCAATTGGTAGAAATATTCAGGGATGAAGAAAATGGGGAGCAGTGGTATTGCATGTTTCTCTCTTGTAGATATGAAAAACAATGATGAAATTGTGGCACAATCTAGTTATTCAAAACCTTGAATATGTGCTGTTTGAATCAGATATTCTCCTATTATGTATCTTAGACCAAAGGGATGTCATATCCTTTTTCCATTTGTCTTATTTTTAATTTTATTAAATTTTGCATGCCATATTGTTGGTTTTTCCTTGGCTTCTGTAACAGGACTCTGATGCCAGACATCTATACAACACATATAATCATAAGAGAATGGTCTCAAAATTAGATGCTTTCATATGTTGGAACACCATCAAAGGATGTTCCTTAAAATGTAGAAAGCATGGATGTCACCATATGAGAGCACAAGCTCAACTAGTTAAATGGTCAAAATAAAGACTATATTAGGTGCACTGGGATGGATTTTATTCATATTTTTAGCATAAAAAATTAGAACGTTGTACACAGCAAATGGGTACCACTCAGTAAAGCAGCTATTTTTTTATTTTTTTTTTTAAATGTAAAATCCCATAAATGCCTAATTTGGAGAGGATTGAAAAAAAAAAAAAAACAAAGGGGCACACGTCTTTTCATTAGTCTACTTTAATTATTTGGTAATTTTTTATTCAAAAACTACTCATATAGTACGACCTGCATGACTGTAACGGTCTAATTTCTAATTAAAATCTTCAGATAATTGTTGCTATAAAAGAAATGATGATATGCCCTTAGCGATGGGAAGTGTGGGAGCTGCTCGTCGGCTTGGCTTGCACCTTGAGGAGCTATGGACGCGAGCTGAACGACTGTTTAGCTATATGAGCCGCTCGAGAGGCTCACAGGTCAAGCTTGTTTCGTTAGCCAAGTAGGCTCCTCTAGCAATTGTAAATTGCACCGAAATAGTTGTTTTACTGTGTCACAAACATGCCATTATAAATCTCCAATTGCAATAAATTAATATTTGAAATTTGAATTTAATTTCCCCCCCTATTCTGACGTCTATAAATAGGGACACCTTGTAATCCAAACCATCAAATTAAGTGCTTGTCTGGTAGCGATTTTCCACCCCAATTAAAATCATTTTTCCAGCCATTATAACCTTTTCCAGCCGTCATTTTTGACCCACCCTTTCACAGGTGGGCCCCACAAGTACAAAGCAAAGGTCATTTTTCCTCTTAAAATTTGATGAAAGTGGTTCCCAGACAAGCACTAAAACATTCTCTACAATCTCTAATGCTCGTAGCATCATTTTAGCAGTATAACTTTGCAACTGTTAAACAATTCTTCTTTTGGTTCTTAACATTTCTTCAGTTCATACTTTCCTTGTGCCATTCCTTCAATAAATCACTGTTCAATTGCCTCCAATTATTTATTTAATTGCAAGTTTTTATTAGCCATGTAATTTTAAATTTTACGAAAAATTCGTTATGGATTACACCGGAATCAAGAACTTCGAATGGCGATCTTTACTAATTTTTTAGTTGTTCCAATACTCTCGATATGTTTTTTGTCAAGCATGCGATCCTCCAACTACAAAAAATGCCGATGCTACGAAATCGACAGCCGTTTGAAGATTTTCAAGAAAAAGAAGATGATTGAAAATGGGGAGCCCATTTGGAAACTCATTTTAACTATTGTGAAAATGACTTCTCTTGGAAATAAAAAGGGTAATTAGCGCATAACGTTCCCACATTTCATCGTTATTGTGGAAAACATTCATACCTTTTATTTTTTGGCATTTTCACCCTTATTTCCACATTTCATTGTGCAAAAGATCATTCTCACCTATTTTCTCAATTGAAAATTATGAAATAATGAATATACCTATCTCTTTACATTAATAAAAAAAAAAAAAAAAAACAAGTAAAAGAAAAAACTAATTGCAACCGTAGTCCTTTTTTTTTTTTTAAGCGCAAATATGTCACAAATAAATTTGGGATTTGTTTGCATTTTTTAATTTTTGGGACTTGTTTGCATTTGTTAATTTTAAATAAATTTAATTGGGACTCTTTTGCACTTTTTGAAAAAAAATAATTTTTTAAATAATTTATTGGGGGCAATGATTGTAATTAATCATTTAGCTTTTTATTTAAATATGAGGGTATATTCGTCATTTCATATGTTTTAATTGAGAAATTGGATGAAATATGAGGGTATAACTATTTGAGTGTCAACGGTTAATCTCTAATGTTCAATAATGAAATTTGGCATTTAACTTGAGGTCATCATAGTGCCTTATATAAGGACAATCATATTTTGGTGATGTCGGATGTTGCTCTGCCAAGAGTCGGTAATATGACATTCGGGTATGTCGAGAATCATATGAAAGTTCTGAATAATCAATAGATGATTCGTCAATCTTAGATAGTAAAAGATTACGACCTACATTTTATTCACTCGAGCTGATAACGAGATCCTTGACCAAGGTGTTCTTATAAGTCGAAAAGAGTCTTCAAGTTATATTAACTTAAGAGTGGAATGAAATATATAATTAATAATCTAGATTGACACGTAACCATATCTCTTAATTGATTGGAATACGTTGGCGAATAGATTATAATTTCACGATAAATGAACAAGTTTGATTTTGTCATACCACGTGACATTTTTCGTCACATGTATTGCTCGACACATTGCTGATGTCAATTTACGACGACCGATGGTGGTAAATTAAAAAGGGTATTATAATTTATCTATTTTGATTAGATCAAAATATTAATTTATGTCGTTAGGTATCATGACCGCGAACCTAATATGTCACACAAAAAAAAAAAAAGAACTAGAAGAATGAGATTCACTAATTAATTAATTAATTAACAAGTATTGGACAATTAATTAATTAAGTTTCCTATTAATTCATGGACAAAATTTAATTAATTGAATTAATTAAATATTGAACCGGATTAAATTGAAGAGATAGACCAAGCTCACCTGAACTTTTATTAATAGGCTACTAGAATTTTAAAAAACACAATACAAAACAATTATATTCTTGCTAGCACAAGAAAATAAAAACCTTAATTCTTTCAATCTTGTTCTTTGTGTGGATTTCCATTTGAGACGAAACAGCTATGGATTGTAGATCAGAATTGTTATTCAAGGAATTTATCAAAGGTAAAATTTTGTATCGCAGTTTCTACCTAAACACAAAGCAAATCTTTGGTGAGAATTGAAATCTATTTTATTTTCTATTATGCATGATTAAGTAAATTCTCAACAGTGATATCCTAGCCTACTTTGTACTTGTTAGAAACTGTTTTGCATGTTTGAACTATCAAAAGTTGATTGTTCATGTTTTTTTTTTCTTGAATTTAGAATTTAGAAAATTATTTTTCATATTTAAAAATCTATTTTTCAGAAGAAAATCAAATTTGGGTTGCAAAACGAATCTAAAAGTGGCAGACAGCTGCAACAGCCGCTGCCACACAGTAGGCAGCGAAGCGCGGCGGTGCATGCTCATAGCCACTACAGTCACAGCTGCAAGGCTGGGGTGCTATCAACGTTGTGACGATGTCAAGGCTGCTAAGATCAGCGCTGTTAAGGCTATAGAGTGATGCATAACTCTGCTGATCTCCACACCAGCATCTGCTGCTCACAGTGGTCACCATCGCTCTAAGTAAGCGACGGTACGCACCGCCCTGTGTAGCTTTGGCGATATCACTCCTCCTAAGTCTGCAGCAAAGAAAGGGCTAGCGTTACAGCAAGGAAATGGGTGGGAAAATGTGGGTGCATAGCATGCAATTTGTGAAATTGTAAGCCCCTACCCACTATTAAGTGAAGAGGGGTGAAGTTGCAATTTTTAAATAAGGACGTATTCTATAATTTACAAAATTGAAAGGTCTTGGTTATAATTTCAATAGCATGGGTCAGATTGCAACTTTTTGAAATTGTTTTGAATTTAAATTTGAAAATGGCTTTAAATTGGATTATAAAAGGTTTGACCTATATTATCAATTTTGACAAGAATTTTAATTTGATCCAAATTAAAATGTTATTTAAAATTTAGATATTATATGTGAATACATTTGTGGTAGATGTATATTTAGTGGATTATTATGGGCTCGACCTTGTGTATGTGTTGAATGGTTAGTTTTATTCTTGTTATTTTATGGGCACGCAAACTCATATCTATTTTGGACATGCAAATCTGTTGTAATTATTATGGGTCAGTGTGTCAACTAATATAGGATACATGTTGCAACTGCATTAATTGAAAATGCAAGAAAATAAGGAGATCATAGAAATGGAGCATTATATGATTCAATGTTATATCTCTTATGGACTAACCAATTAGACTTTCTTATAGATTAGGAAGATTGGATAGTAAAAGTCTATAATCATCCACACTATAATATGTATGTTTATTTACATGCTAGATGTACAATAAATTACCTACAATTATGATGATGATACCTATAATGCCCCAAAATTTCATACATCTTGAGGTGTTACAAAACATAATTTCATTTACTTAAAATGCAGAAAGTTAAAATTCTATTTTCTAAATAAACAAAACATTTATAAATTTAAATTCGAATCATAAATTGTGTCCTAGATTAATTTAAACATTCTCAAACAAACTAATAAATTTAAAAAGCAGAAAAACTTAATATTCCTGTCGGTCGAAATCTCTTGGTAGTCCGCTGCACTATCCCACCATATCTCCAATCGACCCGAACTAGCCTGTAAAAATTGTAAGAGTGAGTATTTTGAAAATACCCAATAAGATACGTGCAGTTTCCATACACAATTATATGCAATAAAATAACACTTCATACCACTCTTCTCTTATGGAGTATTTCGGTGACCAAGCGAAACACCCATCTAGGTCATCTTAGATTCCCAAAGGATCTCTTATCTCTTTCTACAGAACCCGAAAGCCCATTGACAATTCATACATAAATTGCTGAACATAAATGTATAAGGAAACGAACAACTTACACAAAAAGTATCTTTCCTTGAAAGATCAAACGAGCTTTGAGTAAAAATGTACTTGGAATTTTACAGCTGCTTTCTATATGAAAACTGATGTGTAAAATTCTATGTGGTGAATTGTGCGATATGGACACACTGTTTATAGGAAAAAAAATAGTAATTGAGTCATAGTATAATTGTGATAAAAATCGTGTTTATGTAATTTGATAAAAATTGACTTTGTAGAAATAAATCACAAGATGACACGCGTCCTATCACAACAACCAAAAGATTTCAATCCCAATATGTGATAATGACCATTTTTGAGTTTAAAAATAATTATAATAAAATATTCATCCCATTTCTATTTTACACGTGACTATCTCTCATGAAATTTCAATTTGATATAACATAAATAAATTATAATTTTTTTTAAATTTCAATATATTGAGATCTACCTATCCGAATTAATTTTTTCTCGAACCTATTTTCATTATTAAAAACGAGCTATCTAACGAGACCCATATTGATATATTGTTCATCACTCTATTAAAATTTAATATTTGACCCGAAAATATAAGAATTTAAAACTTTATTTTAGTTCATCAACTTTCAAAATCATAAAATAAAATATGTAGAACCAAAATTCTAAAATTTTGTAGGTGCTACATTATCTATGCATGATGAATCCCTCGTTAAAATATTAAGTCAGATTTATATTTACCTTCCATCATTATAATGAGAAACTAGAGTCCTCAATCGATCTTATCTTGTTTAGTACACTCAATGCTAGTTTATTATGGGCATGTTTGACACTATGAAATATTATATATTTCTGAATGACGTGTTTGACTTAACTAAAATTTATCTTTTATTGAGTACACTCAAGAAAATAAATTTTAGAGACATGTTAAGCTAACACTAAGATGTGTAAAGACAAAGAATTGTCGTTTAATGATCTTAGAGTTGTATGGAGATACAATTGATAATAGCATCTACCCAGCTGATGTTTGATTAAGGCTTGTTGAGTACACTCAAGATTTTAATATAACAAATGAGATCCCAACCCACTGGAAATCAAGTATGGATTCCATAAATTTATGGAAGAGTCATAAGTTTAAGTTAAACACTGGGAGCACAATTAAGTTAATAAAAGACAATGTTAAATTAATTTATTCATTTTATATATTATTCTTTTATTTTTTGTCATTTACGTTTATTAAATTATGAGTAACCATATGAATTTGAGAGTCATACTGAATGTAAACAATCAAACCAAATTTTCTTGAGTGGCATCGCAATGTGAAAATTGTTCTCATGCATAAGAAAATTGGTAATATCCTTGAGTAACCATTTTCAGAGACACTTGCTGAAAACTCAACTAAAGAAGATGTGACTGCTATAATAGCACAATGACGACAATAGTACTACAACTTGTGTGGTGTTTGCACCTATGTCGCCTGAGTTACAAAAGTAACATGAGGGTATAGATGCTAACACATGATTTTTCATTTCAAAGAGTTGTATGATGAATAATCACATGTGGAAGGATATAACACTTCTAAGCAACTATACTAGTGCAAAATGACAGGGGGATGTTCAGTCAGTGTCATGTACTGAAGATGATTGGCATTGAAAAATTGTCTCAATTAAGTTTAGTCATAAACTATGAACTAAGTATTGACTTGGTTTTGCAATCTCTGCCAGAGAGGTATTCACAATTTATTATGAATTTAACATGAATGAGCTCTAATGTACATTCATTGAGTTGTTGAACATGCTTAAGACTGTTAAACCTAATATCAAAGTTAGTAGTGGGCAAGTCATTGATTCCTTTAAGTGTACTAAGAAGAAGTCTAAAGGGATTTTGGAAAAGTATCTAATATGGCTAAGGCAGTCAAAGCAAATAAAGACATTATCAAGTTTGATGACACTTGTTATCATTGTGGAATGAAAGGTCATTAGAAGAGAAGCTGCAAGGTTTATGTCTATTTTATTAGCTTCTTGGGTATTAGATACCAGATATGGATCTCATATTCGTATAAATATGTAGAAACTAAATTGAAGTAGATCACTGTAAAAAAGAGAAGTTGACATGCACGTTGAAAATGAGAAAGGGTTGCTACATTACCTATATGAGCATATTTCTTGCCATAACCTTTATGCTTAGTATTCGAGTTAGAGAAATATTATTCTATTCACACCATTACCAAGAACATTATTTAATTTCATATTTGGATATGAATTATTTTAATGTTAAGGACAATTGTTGTTCATTTTACCTTTATAAGATTTTAATGGTCATGATAAATTACAAAATGATATTTGTACTCTAAATACTGAGTATTATATAATAAGTATAGAAATTAAAATGCATAAAAGTGATAATATGAATAACACCTATATCTGACATTACAGATCTAGTCACATAAATGAAAATACAATTCCAAAATTACATATAGATGCATATTTGGGGTCAAATGATTTTGAATCATTAAATAAATACGAATAATGCATATTAGATAAGATGACCAAATTCTCTTTTACTTAAAAAGGAGAAAGAGTAATACAATTACTGAAGCTCACACATAGTGATGTATGTGGACCCCTAATATTTCATCATAACTATTTTTGAAATAGTTATGTATACTTGATGAAATTAAAGCATGAAGATCTTGAAATATTCAAGGAAGTCAAACTAGAAATAGATAAACAAATAAGTAAGGGTATTCTAATATTAAGATCAATCGAGGTAAATAATTTCTAATGAGAGAATTTTAAATTATCTAAAAGAGAATGATATTTTCTCGCATCAGACTTCGATACATACACCGCAATGTAATGGTATATCTGAACGGTGGAATCGTGCACTATTGATATGGTACGATCAATAATGAGCCATACAAACCTCCTAAAATTGTTTTGGGATCATGTACTAATTGCAATGTGCGTGTCCCATCTAAAATCAAGTCATGGAAAGGCAGAAAGCCCAACTAGTCTCATATTAAAGTTTGAGGTTGTGACGTTTATGTAAGGCATAATGAATTGGATAAGCTTGAATCTAAATCCGATAAAAGCATATTTGTGGGATATCCAAAGAGATATTTGGATATCAATTCTATAATCACACTGAGAAGAAAGTCTTCGTCTTAAGATATACCGTCTTTCTAAAGAAACAATTTATTCTAGAAGATGATAGTGGGAGTAAAATAGAACTTCAAGATTCCACAGATATAGTTGACCAAATAGATGAACCTGATTCTGATCCCACACTTGCTAAGGGAATATACTCTTGATCAGAAAGTAGCGACTCCTGAGGATAGTCAGCTCCACGTAAATTTTGTAAGATTATTAGACCTCCTAAAAGGTACAAATTCATGATTACTAATCAAGGATTATGAACCTACTAGTTACATAGAAACAAAGTCAAGTGTTGACTCAAAGAGATGGTAAGAGCCCATAGAATTTGAGATGAACTGGATATATGTGAACATGGGTTAGACCTTGATCGACCAACCTGATGGAATAAAATCCATAGGTTGTAAAAGGTTTTACATGAAAAGGTTGACGTGGATGGAAACATCCATACATATAAAGCAANGTAGTATACATGACATAACTCAAAGGTTTTAAATAAAAATATGCTTATAAGGTATGCTACCTTGATTAATCCATATATGTATTGAAGCAAGCGTTTTGGAGTGGAAATTTTTGCTTTGATAAAGAATTCAAAAGATTTGATTTCATAAAAAATGAGGACAAACCGTGTGTTTACAAGAAGACAATAGGGGCGCCGTCATATTCCTAATATTATATGTAGATGACATATTATTAATATGAAACGACATCACTATATTTCAATTATTGAAATTATGGTTGTCAAAGAATTTCTTCGTGAAAGATATAGGAAAATCAACTTGATTTATTAAGATAGATTTAAAAGATTGATTGACTTATCACAATCTACATGGATAAAATCTTAATAAGATTTCATATGAAGAAAATAAATTGATAGTTCATGGATACACTAATGCTAATTTCTAATTAGATTACAATTATAGAAAATCTCAATTAAGATACGGTTTACTCTTAATAATTGAGTGGTTAGTTGGAAATGTTCCAAACATGAAACAAGCGTTCATTTATTAGCAGAAGCCTAATACAACATTGCTTTAGAAGTAACAAATGTTGTGGTCTGGATCAGGAAGTTCATCACTAAACTTGAAGTAGGTTCATACCGTTGTAAATCCCATATATAAAGTCTCATTAATGATCCAAATATATGTTA